>JAHKKF010533683.1:5623-18889 GCA_019740295.1 Labeo calbasu
TGAGATAGTGAATTGGTGGGTTTTGGAAATAATTGGTGGGCAGAAATAATGGTTGCCACAAAAACATTGTGTATTTTATAGAATTTTTATAGTGTTTATAAAATTATATGTGGGGTGCAGTGGCATTCTGAAATGAGGAGGAAAGTCCTCATATGTTTTTACTTTTTTTATATATTAAATGTAAATTCATGTCCCAGTCACATTTTCTTGGTTAAGTAAACATTACTTACACTACTAGTTTAGTGTTTTTAAGCACTTTACATTTATTCCAAAATAATCTCAAGGCAGTAACAATTTAAACAATATATTTCATTTATAAACTGATATTCATAATAATCTTATTTTGGGATCATCGGCCATCAGAGTTTTGTAAACACTGGTCACAGATGTGGAGATGTACCTTTAATTTCCTAATTGTTCAAAACTTCTGTTATGGATAATGGATCTGCATTGAACCATCAATGCAGCAAAATTTTTAGAACTCTTTCCCAGATATGTGCCTTGATGCGATCCTGTCTCTGAGCTCTACAGGCAGTTCTTTTGACCTCAGGGCTTTTGCTTTGATATGCATTTTGAGTTGTTAGACCTTTTATTAAGAAGTCTGTGCCTTTTCAAATCATCTTCATTTAAATGAATTTGCTACAGGTTAACTCCACTCAAAGTGTTCCTAAGCTAAATTTCAACTGTCCCAGATAAGGGTATGAATACTTATGCAATTTACTTATTTCAGTCTTTTCATTTTAATAAATTTGCAATTTGTCAGAATACGACGCAATCCGATAAAGAAACAAACCCATCCCCATCCTGGACGACCCATGGGCGAGTACAACCTCAGCAAACTTTCATCTTTGGGTGAACTGTCCCTTTAAATGAACTCCACTACAATGACAAGTGGATAAGGCATGTGGCATGCACAGCAAACATCACATGTCCTGCTCCACAGAATCCAAAGAGCACTTCCTAGAAAGTCCCTCAGTTTTTTCCCGCACAACGTCCGTTATGCGCTCAAGGTCTGGCGTCTTTGGTAAGGGCCAAATCCCAAAAATCTCCAAGAGGAAGGCGTCTAAATACTGATTTTCTTCTTTAAAAAAAAACAGTTTTTTGCTTTGTCATTATGGTGTATGGAGTGTAGATTGATATGTTAAAACAGTTTAACATAAGGCTGCAACATAAAACATGAAAAATATGAAGGGGTATGAATACTTTTGCAAGGCACTGTATAAGTGTTTTTTGTCTTTTGTCTTCCCAATAATGCTGGATTTATCGCACGAACTAACCAGTCATATCCAATCATATTGCAATGGAGGCACTGTCTCACATGACTTTTCTAATTTTACTTGCCACATGTCGCTGTTGGACAGTTTTACTTTAGAAAAAATAGTGATTTATGAGCTTTTTTATGTCATATTTCGTTTTTGAATTTTATTTTTGAATTTTTTCTCATCCAATGTTTTTTTTTTTTGCATATAGAGCACTTGTTTTGTGGCATCCACAAAAACAGCTAAACCTAATCGTTTCACGTTTTATTTCCTCATAAAGGACCTGTACTGTACCATGTTACCATATTAATTTAACACGACTTAAAAGCATTTTAGTATTCTAAGTCTAAAGTGGATTCATCTTCATCGGGGTCCTTGACTGCACAGTGCATCTTAAGTTCAGACGGACGTGGGGAGACAATCCAGAATGCTTTCAGCCAGGACGCGGGGTCACGATGCCTACCATCAACAACTGCGGCAGGCACATGAGCCTGAGATTCGACCGGACCCAATCATCAGAGGCTTATCCTCCCAATGTAGGTCAAGGACCATGATGCAATTTCTCAGCGCAGCCAGATGATAGTTATTCAGTTTGAAAGATATCCAGAGCTGTGCTGGCACACAACGCATCAGCGTGGCAGGACTGGGGAAAGGTCAGCCTCGTATATCTCAGGCCTTCTGTCACAGGAACTTTGATGATTATTTATAAAAAGTGCACAACAGGAAGAGACCTGTAGCAAATATGAATTCCCTCCTCCAGCTGCAGACGTCTGCCGGTGGGAGAGCTAAAGAAGGGCTTGCGTCTAGGATCCTCTGAAAGGTCTGGGATATCTGGCTTCCCAGCAGCATCTACATGACTCCAGACTCCAATTACCGGGAGCCACATCCCCTCTGACGTCCACAAAAGCCTTTGTTATCGCTC
The DNA here is from genome assembly GCA_019740295.1 of Labeo calbasu. Taxonomy (NCBI): domain Eukaryota; kingdom Metazoa; phylum Chordata; class Actinopteri; order Cypriniformes; family Cyprinidae; genus Labeo; species Labeo calbasu. Next base: position 7,805 of record JAHKKF010533683.1, read on the forward strand.
TGCGCACAAACACAGCCCGCCTGTGCTTAGCCTTGGAATTGGCTGGATTGGTGTGTATTAACCAGCTGATAGAAGGAGAGGATTTCAAAAGGGAAAGGTGGTTTCATCTGGGTCTGCTTTAATTATACGGTACGTTGCGGACCGTGTTGCTGGATGAGGTGGGCAGGCAAGACGTTCCTGGGCCTCTGCAGATAAATGTGCCTTTTTTCCCCCCACCCCAAAGTTCTTTCTTTTCTCAGTCTTCTCATCCCTGCGCTTGGAGGCTAGAAGTCGCACGCTAGTCGGGGAGGTGTATATCGTAGGTGTGAGAAGCATTAGTGCGTGCGACTTCAGGATAATTAATCACAGAACATATGCTTCGCTTCACGAACGCAATAAAGGACACTCTTTGGCCGCCTGATTCTGCATGCCTTGATAATTAAGGCATGATTAATACATTTATCTATTCATTAATGAGTGACCTTGGGAGACTGTCTTTGTACATCACTAACTACATAAGAGAGGCAAGGAAAAATCGTGCAAGGCAAACTTGCTTCCTTTGAAGGCTAAATATCCCTCTCCATTAGCTGTAAGACATTAAGGGAGTCTTAAGTGAACTGGCCTGATTTAAGCAGATATATAGAGCAATTTCAATACCCTGTGGTCCACATGGTCTGTTTTAAGTTCGGAAAGGGAACTTCGATTAATGAACGATTTATACCAAGACTATCCGGCTCAAACGCAGTTTGAACACGTCTTTTAGCTCATACTTACATAGTCATTTACTGGTTCCTGGTCCATGACATCCCGGGCCTGACGTGGACCTCTCGCCTCCAGCTCTGGGGTCTCCTCCACATCCTCTACATCATGGAACTCAGCATCTGCGTCACAAAGGGAAAAAAAACGAAACGCTAAAAACTTGCTACTACAAAACTGATATCATGAAAGGCCTCTTTGATCTTCCTTAAGAACATAAAGCCCTCCAGTACTTTAAAGCCCTCGTTTGGAAAAACAGAAGTTGGTTTGTGGCAAAAAACGTTCTTCAAACATAGTGTATTGTGTCCATAATTAGTTAATCAGTGATTGCTTGGGCCATTTCTGGAGCTTTAACCATGATATTTGTTTGTTTGTTTTTTGGCTTCCCACTAAAGGGACGTACAAGCAAACAGTGGAGAGCAAAAGAAATTACAGACTTGACTCTTAGGCTATTCTGAAACCTTATTACTAGGGTTGAATTGAATTTCGAGGCAGCAAAGCCCAGTTTGTAACCTCTGAGAGGAGATGGGTGGATCCAGTGGATGGGCAGATCTTGGCAAATCTCCCAGATCTTGGAATTCAACAGGAATGTTTTGTTGGAGATTGGCTCTTCAGCAGGGATCCATGTCTGAGATTCCACCATCTGCATATCCACTTCACCAGTCTCACTCACCTGTGAAAATAATGTACATTTTAATGCCTACACAAAAACATTTTTACCTGGTCACAGATAGGGATAGACGATCTGACACAGATACTACGAAGGCCAGTTTTGCGAGTATTTATAATAACAGTCAACCACAGCTATATATTATTACAGTGTATTATATATTATTATTAGGGGTGTAACGATACACATATTCGTATTGAACTGTTCGGTACGAGGCTTTTGGTTCGGTACGCGTTACAAAACGAACGATTCACTCGACTAATCCTATTACAAAATAAAAAAAGTGTGTGAAATATAATGTTCTAAGTGCCACTGTGCTCAACAAGGTAGCCCAAACGAAGTAACAGTCAATGTGATGTCAGCCCCTCCAACCCCCAAAGAAAAACACACTACTCCAGTAGGATTGTGACGGTGAAGTAGTTCCAGAGCCGATCCTCCCTATACGCAAAATACGCAAGCTGCATAGGGCCCCCGAAACACCAGGGGGCCCCTTTGCTCTCAAAGATGATTTATTTTTAGTATTGTTTTTGAAGTGGGTCAGCGGTTATCAAAACATTAACATTAATTTCTTTTAATACGGTGCGCTGTCGTCATTTCTACGTAAAAATCAGTCAAATCATGTAATGTGAATGTCGTACAGTCTCTTGCTCGAGACAAAAAAAAAAAAAATGAGTTGAAAGCTTACCGAGCTGTGGAAGAGACAGTTTCTCAAGCGCTTTCGGTGAGCACGATTTGAGACAGAAAGCAGGCACTTTTGTATTTCGTTTCGAAACTAAATCTTTCGCCTAATTCTTGTCTTTTTTACCTCATTCGTCAGCTCGATTCGCTTGACTCGCTCTCCTCGCGTGATAAATAAAATCCGACTCCTGCTGCTGATCTGAGATGCGACTGTTGTTTGGCACACTGCATTGTTCAAAGTAAAAAAAAAGATCATACTTTATGATTTTAGTTTTAATAACTACATTTCTTTTTAAAAATCAAGTAAATTTCTCTGGCATTTCTTTCTTTTTGCTGTATCAAAAAAGTACCAAACCGTGACACCACTGTGTCGCTGTGAACCGTTACACCCCAGTATTATATGTGACCCTGGACCACAAAACCAGTCATAAGGGTCAATTTTTTTGAAATTGAGATTTATACATTATATGAAAGCTGGATAAATAAGCTTTCCATTGATGTATTTGTTAGGATAGGACAATATTTGGCTGTGATACAACTATTCTGTAAAAATCTGTAATCGGAGGAAATCACATAAAAGAATTTTTGGCATAAAAGAAAATTCTATCAATTTGACCCATACAATGTATTGTTGGCTATTGCTACAAATATACCTGTTCTGATTGATTTTGTGGTCCAGGGTTAAACATTACATTTTGGTATATTAAACACAAAATGAGTTCCAGTAGCTTTTAATGTTATCAATATTGCTTCCTCAGTATTTAAAGGGTTAGTTCACCCAAAAATGAAAATTCTGTCATTAATTACTCACCCTCATGTCCTCAAAAAGTTTTTTGACCCTGCATAGACAGCAACGCAACTGACACGTTCAAGGCCCAGAAAGGTTTCCTACTACCTTTCTGGGCCTTGAACGTGTCAGTTGCATTGTTAAAATAGTCCATGTGACATCAGTGGTTCAACCTTAATGCCATGAAGCTACGAGAATACTTCTTGTGTGCAAAGAAAAAAAAACAACGTTATTCAACAATTTCTTCTCTTCTCTGTCAGAGAAGAAATTATTGTATAAAGTTTTCTTAGTGCACAAAAAGCATTCTCGTAGATTTATAAAATTACAGTTGAACCACTGATGTCATATGGACTATTTTAATGATGTCCTCATTGATTAATTGCTGTCTATGCAGAGTCAGAAAGCTCTCGGATTTAACCAAAAATATCTTTATTTGTGTTCCAAAGATTTTGAGCGACATGAGGGTGAGCGACTAATGACAGAATTTTCAACTAACTCTTTAAATTTGTGCTAAATCGTCTCATAATTTTCATACACTGCATTGTACTAGAGGTCAGATGGCCACTGAAGCTAAATTTGGAAGTGATCATTCATGCTAATATCTATTTTTTAATGATATCTGATGATAAAAGTTTAACAACAACTGTTTTTGTTTACCAACAATTATACAATCAGTTTAAACTTTTAAATAATCGGAATCGTTAAACAATCATCACACAAACCCATCATAATAAATAACCTAATTTACGCTTTAATGTGAATGATGATTCTTTGTCACAGCCTCTGGTTAGCGCTGCGGTCTCTGTTTACATGAACGTCATGAGTGAAGTGTCAACAGTGTGAACGGTTTGCACAGTTCATATTTTTCATTTCAAAGCCTATTTTATGCATCGATTTTTTTTTTTCTAATAATAAAACTACTAGTTTAACAAAGCACTTAGGATCGATATTTGTATGTGGGGATCAAGGGTAAAGTATTGATACATCAGTTGTGCTTTCAGCCCATATGGCTTGATTGAAACTGACCCAGTTCTTTTCATACCTTCCAAACACATTTCTGCTTGTCAGTTTATTGCGCATACAGGCATGCAAAGTCTCCTTCTCACAGCCCAAGCAAGATAAAGCTGGAGTCTCTGCTTTATACTATTGCCTTGGATCATTTCACTCTCTCTCCGCAGGGAACAGAGAACTAACTGCTGACCATGGCTAAAATATTTAATTTGACCTCTCTTAAAGACCATAGCTGTACCTTCTTGTGAAACGCACTTATTTCTTCCCTAGCTGTGAAAAAAAATGCCCTTTTCTGCAGGCACTGGTGGTGTTGCATTTTAATTTGTACAGCAGTCAGAGTACAAAAATATATCTGACTTTAAGATGACTTTAAAGTCTGTCTGCTGTGTTGGTCTAAGGAAGGACTGACGTGTTATTCAATCCTCGGGGCGCATTAAAGTAGGCTGTGGTGCATCCACCCCGTCACCCATTATACAACTAATTATACAACTGATATTAGTGTACTTAATTTGTTAGTTCTGCAGTTCATGAGCTGTTAAGTAAATTATTATTGCTTAATGATAGCTATTGTACGTCAGTTTGATCTAATTGAGATCTAGAAAGCATCTTTGGGTAATGTAATCACATGAGGTATATGTTTGTTGTGCTTGTAGTTATGTGTAAATAGAAGTACAAACAAACTCTGCTACGTTCCCTTGTTAATTAGCGCAGAGACCAGAGAAACGGCTCACATGACAAATATTTTTACAAGGTGATTTTCTCCCAGTCTAAAGCTTAATTGCACATTAGTTAAGCTTGATGTAGAATCCTGAGGCTATTGTCTGAGCTGCTATCATTTATATTAGATTCCCCTCTTTCTCTTCCATTTGCTCTCCCTCTCAGCCCTCTTTTTTTTCATCCCGCTGCTCTTGTTTTATTAGAAGTCATTTTTGGTGCCGTTTCTTGTTTGTTGGGAAGTGACACGGCGCTGACCTGTAGCGGTTCCAGTTCCGCCTGATTAAAAGCTTCACTCTTTGCGCCTTTGAGACAGTTTCTTTGCTCCGGCCCCCTTTCCCTCAAATCACGCTAAACTAATGATGACTAGGAGGACAGCCTGCATGACTCAAGCGGTGGAGGATGCTGTTTTAGCCTAAAATTAAAACGAGGGCCAGCGGTGCAAGTAGACCGCTTTAATTGGCCATCTTGACTGTTCAAGCAAAGCGTGCCTTTCATACGGGTAAACAAAGGTTAGGGCACTGATCCTACAACATTTCATCACATTTTTGAGAAATTAGCCAGATAAGTTTAAGGGTGGGTTCTCTTGAGACATCTAAAGGTTGCGAAAGAGCCGCTAAAGGAAAAAGAGCAAAGCTGAATTATGTCTCGACCAAGGGGTCAAGGTTTGGCTGAGTAGCATGGCCCAGTTAGGCTGACCCCTGCTGGTCAATGTTGAAATCACACCATCAAAATGCCTCTTTCTGTACCCGATGGCCATTAAAAAGAAGCTTTAACCAACCATAGAAATAATAAGCATTTCATTGTATCATAGTAGTTATTTTGGGCATTATTTTTCTGTGGCTTCAAAGTAATCATGGTTAGATTTTTATTTTATTTTAATTTTTTTATTAAGATTTTGAAAGTTCCACCGAGGCTGCATTCATTTGAACAGAAATAAAGTACATTTACAGTAATATTGTAAAATATTATTATAATTTTAAATGCCAGTCAAAAGTTTTTGAACAGTAAGATTTTTGTCTTCTGCTCATCAAGCCTGCATTCATTTGATCCAAAATACAGCAAAATTTTGAAATATTTTTACTTTTTAAAATAACTGTTTTTTATATGAATATATTTAAAATCAAATTTATTCCAATGACTTCAATGCTGAATTTATAGCATCATTACTCCAGTCACGTGATCCTTCAGACATCAGTCTAATGTTCCGATTTGCTCAAAAAACATTTATTATTGTTGTTATGTTGAAAACAGCCGAGTAGAATTTTTCAGGTTTATTTAATGAATAGAAAGCTCAGAAGAACAGCATTTATCTGAAATAGAAATCTTTATCATCACCTTTGATCAATTTAAAGCATCTGTGCTAAATAATTAGTATTAATTTCTCTCTCTTTTTTACTGAATTATACTGGGCTTTTGAATGGTATAGTGTATAATGTTACAAAAGCTTTTAATTTTAGATAAATTCAGATCTTTGGATCTTTTTACTCCTCAAATAATCCTGAAACTCAACTGTTTTAAATTTTGATAATAATAATAATAATGTTTGAACAGCAAATCAGCATATTAGAATGATTTCTAAAGGATCATTTGACACTGAAGACTGGTGATGATGCTGAAAATTTCGTTTTACAACATATTCAAATAGAAACCAGTTATTTTAAATAGTAAAAATATTTCACAATATTACTGCTTTTGCTGTATTTTGGATCAAATAAACGCAGGCTTGGTGAGCAGAAGAGACTTCTTTTTTAAAAAAAAAAACATTTAAATCTTACTGTTCAGAAACTGTTGACTGGTAGTGTATATTTTTTTTAAATATATGTTATTTCTGTGAGGGCAAAGATAAATTTTCAGCTGCCATTCCTCCAGTATTTAGTGACAAATCATTCTAATATGCTGATTTGATGCTCAAGAGACTTATTATCAATGTTAAAAACATTATGAATTTGACATAAATATTTCATTACATTAAAAATGACTTTACTTTTAATTGATTTTAATGTGTCATTTTTGAATAAAAGTATACATTTCTTTAAAAAAAAAAAACTACTGACCCCAAATATTTGAACAGTACATATGAAAAGTTCAGATGCAAAAGCCCCTAAGTGCTGTCTGAAATTTTCATCTAAAATAATATTTTAATGTTCAGTTATTTCACTAGGTCCTTTTCTGTGCAATTAAAGTAAAAATGCTAATTTTAGACGGCACTAAGACGCTTTTGCATCTGAACTCTTCATATGACTAAGGTGATCATTTCTCTTAAAGAAATAAATAAATAAAACTAAACTGACCCCAAACTTTTTGAAAAGTACTGTATGCCTAAGTTGATGATTTCTTAAAATAAAAAAAGCTCAACCCCAAATATTTGAACAGTACTGCATTCCTATAAGGTGACTGGCTCAAAAAAAAATTGTGTCCAGAGTACCCATGAGCGAAATGCAGAATTCAAAGCATGTTCTTTCCAAAAGGATGCCTCTGAGATGAATATGAAAAGGAAGATATCTTTCTTTGGGCTAGTCCGGGGGTTGTCAGTTTTTTAATGCCAAGGATCTTAATGGATCCAAGAAATGTAATGCCAAATAAAATGACTCACTTGTGATGATCCCTCTTTCCAAAATATAAGAACAGCTGTTTTGTCTTCTTGAAAATGTTTACATTGTAAAGAGAGATCAACACTTAAAAAAAGGATTTTTTAATGTTAAAAACTAGGGCTGTGGAAATAAAAAATTATAACAGATTTTAAAATAAATTTTTTTTTTGAAAGCATATCTTCCACTAACTCCCTTGCATCCCGCATCTCAGTTTGAAAACCCCTGGACTAGGCAGAATAATTATATAATAAGTAAGAGTATTTTACACTAGCATAATTAATTCATAACTTCGTGTAAACTTTTTTTTAAGGAAGGAAAGTATAAATAGCAATGACGAATACGGGAAAGAGAGGGTGCACAGAGGTAGTTACCAAATTTATCCTAAGACTCGAGGGCTGTGCGGGAAGACAGGCCGTGATTTCATCTGAGACATTTGGGCAGTTGGAGACCAGTGGGAAGTTCAGGGATTACCGCTTTCATCATTTCCCAGACTGAATAAATTGAAAATGGTAAACAAACTGGCAGCATACAATTTCTGCTTGTCACCTGGTCGTGCTCGCAGGCTGCTTTATTTCCTTATCAGTGGCATGCAGTTTCTCCTCAGCCAGCATTGTTTTGTGGTGAAGCGTGTTAAGGCAGCTTGCTCTGGGACCACAGTCGCATGCCCTGCGGCTCAGCTGCACTTGGAGCTAATAATGTGGATTTTAACCTCTACTTCCTTTACATGCTCACAACCTTGGAAAGAATGGCCCGCTCCTCTCTCTCTCTATCGTCCACGCGCAAGCGGTCCTTGGTTTCAATAGCATCCTGATTTATCTCAGGCCTCCATGCTGGTATGTATATAATCAAAGATTTAGAGAAAGCAGGAATGTAAATAGGCAGTTAGCAAGCCTAAATAATTCTGTCACCTTCGTGTGAAGCCCACAGCTTGCATTTTTAGCATTTTACACTCTTTAGTCTGTTTATCCAATAAATGAGAGATCATTTGTGCGAATGTTCTCCTGGTTAGCTGCGTCTTTATGGTAGGAACAGCTTGCTCCATCTTGCACCATGTGTCCCCGTCCCCCCCCGAGAACCAGGCGCATCGCGCGCTCTCTTTCTGTCTACCCTCTCTCTCTAGCCTCACTGCTTCAGCCCCGGCCAACTCTGATTGATTTCACATCTGCGAAATAAAGCTTAGCCGAAAAATCTAATTAGGTTTCACAATGAGCAAAAAAAAGGGAGAAATGGCAGCGACATATGGCGTTTGCTTCGCAATTAGTATCTGTAAACATGGATTAGACATTAAAACGATGAGGGAGAGAACATGCAGGCTGTTTCTGCCTATAATACCTTCTGTTCCAAAAGTCAACTTGCGACAACAATAGATCACTGTGTTTTTAACCCAAACCAGAGAGGTGCGACACTTTGCAGCACTTCCCGATTTCGATATGAACTGCGACGGAAAGAGAGTTTAGCGCCTTCGAAAACCGCCTGCCATTCTCTGTGACACCGATAAATTGGATGTTTGATTGATAGAATTTCGCCCATCACTCTTGCCGAGCATCACAGACAGCCATTAGAGCAGGAGAACAGAGATGAATCACTTCAGCCCTGAGTCAAGTGAAATTTACGGAGCAAACATCTTCAAATACCATTTTAATGGCTTACCTTTCCCAAGGACCCCTCTCTCTCTCCTTAAGGCTATTTGGGCTGAGGCTTCAGAGGAGATGATTAAAAATTAATATTAGTTCAGGATTGACGGCAAACACCATTTGATGTGTGCCACAAAGGGGTTATGGGATTGTGGACTTTCGGACGGATTCATGGCCACAGGAGACCCAAGTTTATACTTTTGTGGAAAATGCTGGAGGGGATGATGAGACGGTGGGGGTGGGTTTGCTGGTTAGTTGGATTGCGGATAAATGGTGATGGTTGAAGCTAGTTTCATTTTTCGCACTCTGTTGCAAAATTCATGATGATTTTTCGTCTGGTTTTACGGAAGCAGATCGCTGAAAGATGTGTTCGGCGAGATTAGAATACCTCAGCGTCGATCGTCTTTGAGTCCAGCTTGGGCAGCTCCTTGGTTTGAGCCCTGACGTAGCATCTCTGGTGCTTGGCAAAACGAATCCCTGTGATGCCCTTAAAAGACATAGATGTTAATGAGATTGACTGACTGTTCATTCCACGATTTGGAAAAAAAATCAGCATTTGACCTCAAATACTCTCACAAAACACCCCACAGCCTTTTCAGTGCAGCACAGATATAGCGAATGTTATATAACTAAAGCAACGGGAAACATTTCCCAGCCAATTCAAGATTATTGGTCTACAGCCCCAGCCAGTAGAGAGGTATACCGCCGAAGCCATGATTATATGTAGGCAAAGCCCATTGATTTGCAGCACTTATGGTCTGTGTTGCGAAGCTAATCTGTTTGGTGAAGTGAGGAGCTTTTTCCTGAAAGCCACAGCTGATGGTCTGCCATACAGAATTTGTTGCTTTACACTTGAAAAGAGAAAAACCCATTTTAGCAGGAGCATCTGAAGAAAGTTCTTTACTGTCTGAAAGTAGTCTTCGAAGGGAAATAAAGGCTATCGCGTTACAGACTCTTCACTCAGAAGGATAAAAACAATATCCCCCTGCATTCGGGAATACATTAAGTTGCTCTCATTTTGCTGTTGTAGCATAAGGAATGTGAGAGTGAGTGCGACGCCGAGAGAGCCGAAGTATTTCTGCAGTATTAACGGAGGAAGAATCATGCGTTCTGTGCTTTTACAACTGCATACTAACAATTGTCATTTTCACCTAAGCTCACCGGTTAGTAAAAAAACGGTTTCGAAAGGAGTGAAAAGTGCATTGTTTGTGCCGAAAATCATTGTGACAAATTGCTCTTCAATTTCTGGTAATGGTTTGCTTTTGCACGCAAGACGGACCTATCTTCTGATGAAATGCATTTATTGCTGAGCCTGGTCAACTGGAAAATGGAGAGACTCTTCATTACAGGGATAAAAAATAGGAAAAGAATGTCATTTAAGAAAGAGTGTTGAAGTACAGCTTTGCCATTAGCCAGATTAAATGTGTGCATGCTCTGAGACAATTATTCGAATGGAAGCACCGAATGATGCAATTGGCAGAGAAGGCAAAGGAGCGCTGCTCCAATCATTGGCACATTACTCGTACATAGATGCCCACACCTGTTTTCACCAGTTATTGGTGTGAGAGACAACAAATACTGTTTCCTGAATGCAGGTGAAGTCGAGGGCTGGAGCTAAACCGAATTAGCACTGAACCGAATCGCTCATAACAACATTACTAGATCTAAGATCCGACTTAATCTGTGTCTGGGAAACTGACCCTGGCAGTATACTGTTTCTGTATTAGGGTGTTATAAACGGGCTTTGACTTTGTTAAGAAATTCCCCCTGCATCTTTACCGACCTCTTGTATCATCAAATGGGTGGTAAGATAGCTCATCTTCTCTTCCTGTAGGACAAACTGATCATTGTTATTCTCCACACTGATGGACAGAGACGGTGATTATCGGCAAAATCATTTAAAGCCTTGCTCTCAGCCGCTTTTGTAACTGTTTTTTACAAGACTACAATGATTGGAGAAAAATGTGCCATTTGTACATTAGGAAATCCTTTTGTTTCTAGCTCTTTTCCACTTTGTGTCCACCTCAAGTAAAAAATATAAAAGTCACACTGACAAAGTCGAAGTTATAAGAAACAAAGTTGTGAAACTGTCGCATTTGCATAAGCAACCATTCAAAAGTTTAGGGGTCTGTAAGATAATTGTTTTTGAAAGAATATTTTGGTGCTTATGAAACATTTATTATTACTATCAAAGCTGATCATAGTCATATTCTTTAATGAATAGGTTTTAAAACAACCCAGGCTCATGAAAATACCTGCCTC
>JAHKKF010533684.1:0-10294 GCA_019740295.1 Labeo calbasu
TTTGCAAAACTTTGGGAAAAGGGTGTACGCAAAGCCAGGAAACCAGAAGATAACTTGTCAAAACATCATTCACTAGCATTTTATGTTTACACAAACTCGCGATTAATGATGTATCATGATTTCAATAATGCTGTTCGTAGTGAGAAACAGAAATACAAAGAGGGGACATTCAAATGGTATTCACTTCACTTTCTGTTAACAGAAGCAATACAGATTCTGAAGAAAACACAAAACAGATGTTATTCGACTTATCGTGGTACAAATGTTACATTTGATAAGAACGTTCTGAACAAAGAGATTCGTTTTGGCTCGTTCACATCCTCTTCTATTAATCATCACGTAGCACAAGTTTTTGGAACAAAATCTTGTTTTGAAATTTACACTTGTGAAGGTGCTGAGGTGACAAAATACTCTATATTTCCTATTGAGCAAGAGGTGTTGATTCCTCCGTATGAGACATTTAAAGTCACTGCTGTCAAGACAAGAATATATCAGAAAGATCTCTGGTGTGACACTGTGTACACTTTGAAAAGCACTGGGAAAAAAAGTGAACTGAACTGCACAATGAACTGCACTGCACAGTGCATCAGTGCCAAGACAGAGGTGGAACTTTTTGCACTGTAAAAAAATAAAAAAAGTTATTTTAACAGTTAAAGAATGCTGTGAAAAACTGTGATACTGTGACAACATGTTTCTTTCATGTGTGTACATTGAAAATTGTGATTATTGCATATTAACAGAGGTTTAGATGCTGAGGTTTTACCGAAAATGTGATTTTTCTCCATATAATGGACTGATATGGTGCCAGCTTCAAACAGTCCCAAATGCAGCTGTAAATGATCCTAGTCGAAGAAGAAGGGTCTTATCTAGTGAAACGATTGATTATTTTCGTAAAAATAATACAATTTATATACTTTTTGATGTCAAACGCTCATCTCGTCTTGCTCTGCCTGAACTCCGTTTTGTTCCGGTTCATGACAGTTAGCATATGTCGAAAAACTCCCATCTCATGTTCTCCCTCAACCTCAAAATCATCCTATATCACTGTTTTACCTTATTTGTTAAGGGTGTTTGATCTTCTTTGCATGTTCACTTTGCAAAGACTGGGTCGGTACTTCTGCAGTGATATAGGATGATTTTGAAATGATATTTGAAGTTGAGGGAGAAAATATGATTGAAGTTTTTCGACATACCCTAACTGTCTTGAGCCAGAATACACAGAGTTCAAGGAGAGCAAGGCAAGACGAGCATTTGAGATTAAAAAAAATTCACTGGTTTTGTGGTCCAGGGTCACATATGAGGACCCAAAATTTGTAGATAGCGTTGTCAGTGTTTTGCCTTGTTTTTTCTTGTTTTACCCCTGTCTTTGTTCCTATAGTGTTCCTTATATGGTCAGATTTCTATTCTTGTTTGATTGTTTTATCCTATGCACCTGTGTTGTTAATTATCCTGTGTATTTAGTTCCTGTTAGCTCTGTGTTCATTTGTCGGGTCTGCTATTTGGTTATGTGTGTTTGTGTTCTTGCGAGTTTGTATTTCCTCCTATTTTATCATTAAAGATGGATTATACTTACTTTGTGCCTCCTGCATGCTTTCCATAAGACACTATGTGGCAACTGTACTGTAGATGTCCAGTAACAGAACTGAACTCCCCTGATTTACCAAAAACTATGGGCTTGTTTAAAATATGCACACTTGTGTTCTTTGCACTTGACCACCTGGCTACTAACATGACATGTTTCCTGTGCTTAGCCCAACAAGTGTGTAGAGCTTTACACTATCCATTGGGACACAATTATAGTATCATAAACAATACAAGTGTTTACAGAGCTTGATTTTAATTATCAATACTTTGCATTTAAAATAAACATCTAAATGTCTGTTCAGTAGTCTCTACCCTCTATGTGAGTATTTGGGCAGGCCCACCTTTTTTGAAATGCACTTACTAACATGAAGCCCTGAGTGCACTTGTGCAGTGTGACCACCTACTGGTTATTCTCTGAAATTCATTTAAATTAAAATCAATTCATGATTCATCCTCTGTATATTCCTAGGGGAAAAAAAAAACATAGATAACACAGCTAATGTGCAGATTTATGTACACATTCCTATATATTTTACATATAAAATATTTTAAAAGTGATAATGTCAAAATATATGTCTGAATGAATAAATAAACAGAGGCTAAATAATAACCATTAACAAACCGATAAGGTGTAAAACACTTGTCAAGACATGTCAAGTTTTTAATACTATTTTTAGCCAGCAACTCGCAGTTTGTCCAGTGTGAAACCACACAGACCTTGACAAGTGCTGTATAATGATGAGGTAAGCAGTTTAGTTTGGGTAAAATCATCAAGATCACAGAAGATCAGAGTGATTTTATTTTTCTTCTTTTACACAGTTTTTTGCTTCACATAACTGAACAATACTGAACAAAGTGTTTGCCATGTAGTAAATAGTCGTTTAAGAAAAGCAACATTGCCAATATTTCATATAAAAAAAAATGCTGCTTGTTTTATTTACTCAATTCAAAGTAAAACAGAAACTGAAAGCACCCTTACAGTTTCATCCCATATATCAACACTGCTTGTTGTTGTTGTTGTTGCTGACTAACCAGACATCATTTGGTTGAATTGTCTTGTTCTGGTCTTATTATACAAACTTTAATTTTCTTATAAAGTTTTTCTCAATGTAACATGAAAACACAACCCATTCCCCCACCCCCCACATATGGCTGCCAGATACTTAGATAGAAAGACATTCAGAATTTGTTTTTGTGTTTGTGAAACCACAAAACAGATCAGACCCTCAGGTGTGGCATTATCTGATGAGCTAAATATGTGATTGAAATGACTTATTAGAGACCAAGTGCCCACGTTGTAGGCATCTGTCATATCTGGTTTCTTATTATTCTTCTGCTTTCTTTGCCTGATTGGCAAAACTATGCACCATGCTATGCAATTTGGCACTTAAAAACCGTCTGATCTAATGAAGTGAAATTTTATTAGCCTAGTATACTAAGTCAAAGCAAGAAAAAATACTGCCTAAAGCTACGTAATTTCTTAACATACATGCACACACCCAGAACAGACACAAATATTTGCTGTAAGAAAAAAACAACTTCCTCAACTTTCAGTTTGGCGGCTGTGGGTGACTGTATTTTCAGATCTTCTCCTCTCATCATTGCTCCTGAGATCCTGAGGAATAACAAAATCAAAACACAAAATATGACAGGTAAAAATAGGGGTAAAGTCATCGGTGAACACCGTTCAATTGTCAGACACTGTTTTTTTGCTAGAGGGATACATGCAATATTTGTGAAACCTGTTGTGTTTCTGGTTGTTTTTCAGGATCTGCTCTTCACTAGTTCTACCAGATCATCTGAGGGATTTGACTGAATCAACATCCTGTTGATCATTGAAGCTCTTCTTCTCATTTTAGCTGCTCTGGGACAGGTAAGCTTGTCTTTAGTTTTCATTGTTCAGAAGAGTGAAGCTTGTTTATTTGTTTTAACAGACTATTTGTAGTTGTTTTATATGAGCTTGAATTGTGTAGAAAAACTTTCCTCAGTTTAATTAAGATGAATGAACATATTGTTTTGTTAGTGCATGTTTTTTTAAATATATGTAGGTTACATGAGGCCCCTATTACCCATCATAGACATATAGGTATAGTTTTTCCTGTTTTTGAAATTTTTGAAACCACATGGGCCTTTATGTGTGTTGCATCAGATGAACTTGATGCATTCGTTTTAATTCAGTTTTGTGTTTTTATGTTTATTTTATGATCTTAAATCATAAAAATTTGGTGACAACTCCAGAGTTTGTCCGATGTGAAACCACAAATGGAAAATATCTTGACTTGACATGAATCGTCTGGCTGTGAGTGACTGACTTTTCTGATCTTCTCTGCTTGTCGTTGCATCTGAACTTCTGTAAAATATAAAGAAAGCACAGAATCTGACAAAGAGAGACAACAATATTCTCAGGTAAGTTTGGGGTTAAAGTAAAAGGTCAATATAACATTATATTGATGTTCATTATTGTCTTTTATACTATATTTCAAGCCAGATTGTGAAACTGTTGTCTATCAGTATCTGTGCCTCACTAGATATACTGAATCTTCTGAGGCATTTGACTGAATCAAGATGCTGCTGATCATTCAAGTTCTTCTTCTCATTGTAGCTGCTCTAGGACAGGTAAGCTTGTGTTCTACTATGAATATTACAGATATGAATACTGATGATTGATCATTATGATTCCTGTTGCTTCAGGATCACAGACCTGCTGTTGAAGAACAGACATTTCCATTGGATATGGCACCGAATTCAGTTGATGATCAATATGAAGGTTGTACAGAGGAAATGATGAATTTGGTGGAGACAAAATATCTAAAGAAGGAAAGATCTCAGTCTGAAAGTGAATTTGCAAATCTTTGGGAAAGTGGTGTGCACAAAGCCAGGAAACCAGAAGATAACTTGTCAGAACATCATTCACAAGCATTTTATGTTTACACAAAAGCCCCGTTTACGATGTATGGTGATTTCAATAATGCTGTTCGTAGTGAGAAACAGAAATACAAAGAGGGGACATTCGAATGGTATTCACTTCACTTTCTGTTAACAGAAGCGATACAGATTCTGCAGAAAACACAAAACAGATGTTATTCAACTTATCGTGGTACAAATGCTAGATTTGATAAGAACGTTCTGAACAAAGAGATTCGTTTTGGCTCATTTACATCTTCTTCTCTTAATCGTTACATGACACAATATTTTGGAACTAAATCTTGTTTTGAAATCTACACTTGTGAAGGTGCTAATGTGACAAAATATTCTGTGTTTCCCAGTGAGAAAGAGGTGCTGATTCCTCCATACGAGACATTTAAAGTCACTGCTGTCAAGGAAAAAGCAAATCATAATCTCTGGTGTGACGCTGTGTACACTTTGAAAAGCACTGGGAAAAAAAGTGATCTGCACTGCACAGTGCCTGCCAGTGCCAAGAATAATTTTAATTATAAAACAATTATAATTATTACTATATTCTTCTTCTTCTTACTTATATGTATTTATTATTTACATCGGAGGTGGAATTTTTTGCACTGTAAAAAAAATGTAAGTAATTTTAACTTCGAAAGAATGTAAAAATGCTGTGAGAAAACTGTGATACTATGAAAAAAAACATGTTTCTTTCATGTGTGCACACTGAAAATTGACTTTTTAATATGAGTTTTACTCTGATTGCTGTAACTGTGTTTATATGTCTGATCAGTTAATAAAGAAACAGAACAACCCTCCTTAACAAGACATGTGACTTGAGGAATCATTTTTCTTCATTAAACAAGCCTTATGATTTTGAACAGTTTCTTTCTTATTTTAATTTTCAAATACAAAATGTTGCAAAGCAGACAAACCAGTAGTCTACTGGAATTAAAAATACAACTGCATAAAGCTTGTAGACACAGCACTTTTTTTTAAAACCTGCCTCTTATTTTCACTGGCTGCCACTTGTTCATGTGTCTGGAATTTACACACACACACACACACACAACGAAAACTCTCATTATTTGATGTTGCCGCACCTGCTGGTGAAAGGTGATAACAATTCATATTCAGTTGATCATTTTACACATATGGAAATTTCAAATAGAGCAGTATAATTGACAGTGGTTTTAGATCCTTCAAAAATGATCTTAAAATGGTTAATATGGTTTAATATGGTTTGCATCATTCATTTTACATTGCAAGATCATTGTTATTCCAGCTATTTTATGCTTTACAGATACTTCTGTATTCCAACCAATAAGCAGCCGAAGATGAACTACATCTCAGCATTGTAGGCATATTATCTGCACACTGGACATTGTGAAATTATTATGCTTAAATAAGTATTGAGAAATACAGAGAAAGCCCCAGGGATGTTTACAGTATATAAAAGGCAAAACTATTTACAAGTCATTTGGAACTGATGGCTAACCTTGCTTGATGTATTTTGAATATGAAGATCTGAAACCATTGAGACCAGGACACATTTACTGAGAGAACTGAAAAGTGGGACATTTTTTTTTAAATTATTTTGCTATGCTTGCTCAGTTAGCACCTTTAAAGTGAATGTGTTTCAAGCCTCCATCTAAATCTGAAAATTTATTTAAATTTATAATCAGATTGAGATTGCTGTCATGTTGGCGTTTTTGTGGATTTCATTGTGCAGAAGAGTGAAGCTTGTGGTTTTGTTGGAGGTGGCTTTAGTAACAACATGACATTTTATATAATTATTTTATTGCTTGAAATAATTAAACTAATTTAACTTCTGTTGGCACATAAAACACACAACTGCTGTGATACTTGCATTTATCCTTTTTAATGCAATTTCTTCACACCAAAAGATGCAATACTTTTAAAGTGCGCATTAAATTATGTTGTTAAAACATATGTTTTCAAACTCACCAATCATTGTTCCAGTCATGATCTTTAGACAATTTCAAAAGATTAGTTTTTGTGCTGAAAAACCTTGTTATTTTATTGTTGTTGGCTTCCTCTTTGGGAATGTTTTATCTTAACTGCTATGTCATTACTCTATTGTAAAGTGACCTTGAGCTGTTAAAACTGTATTATAGGGTAGTGACCAGTATTTGTAAAACCCTTTTGTGTTTATTGATTTTATTTCATTAACATGTATATTTTTCGTTGAAATGTATTCTGATCTAATAATAATTAAAAATACACACACAATAAACTAAAATACTGTATCAATAAAAGCCACCTTTTAAGACACTGGAACTTTGAAGTGTTTCATATTTCACTGGATTCAGTTGATGACCAATATAAGGGCTGTACAGGGAAAATGACACTGGTGAAGACTGTCTAAAGAAGTGAATTTTTTAAAAAAATGCTACATTTAGTGATACTTGGCTAGATGGTGAACTCAGTCAAGAGACCAGAGGATAACTTGAAACAGATTCATTCAATCAAGACCAGACCAAGGTTATTTTCGTAAACGAAAACTAAGACGAGACGAAACGAAACTAGCAACAATTATCGAAAAACGAACTGAAATAAAATAATAATTATCAAAAATAAATAATCGTTTTCGTAATTATTCTCAACATGTGGCGGAAAAATATACATGCTGTGTGGCGGCCGGTTTAGGGAAACACCTGTAAACGGCACATCATGCACGTGAGGTTATCTGACCGAGAGACGGAAAGCAGAGTCCTCCACGGTTCCCGTTTGGTAAACCAGCAGCCGCAATAGCCTGGTTAACAGAACACCCGACCCCTTATCCGACAGCAGCACTAATTCTGTACCCGACCCTTTCGACATAAAGACCGCGACGTGAACTGCACCCGCATTAAAACTAGGCTACTGCGTCAGTTAACATGATTTATTTTCTCACGCAACACAAGCAATCAAACCAAAATAGGCCATCTAAGTTGGAGCTTTGAAGAAAAATAGACAAGCAGCGCAATAGAAGAAAAGAGAACGCGCATCCTTACTGTAAATAATAAAAAAAACTTTTGCCTACATCTTGTAAACAATCTGCCAGGCTGAACAAATATGCATAAAATACACGCTTAATTCTTCATAAATGAAAAGAACATATTAAAACATGCCATTTACTGTTAAATGCCATTGTCTCTTCTTGAACTCTGCAGTGTATACGTGGCCGTTGGTCCTTTATAGAAGCATTAAAAATAAAACTTATAAAATATATAGCTAGGCTACAGAAAGCGAGCAAGACGCACTCCCTAAGCGATCATTCATTTCAGCGGCAGCAACACTACTAATCGAGTGTTGAGGCCCCGCCATTATTATTGAATTTCTTTAGTCCCAGTTATGATTTATGTGCCTATGTTAGCGGGAAAGTTAACACGACAGTTATAGTATCAGGGTTATATAAGATAAAAGACATCCATGCCTAATATAAATAAATTATATTTATGTTCAAATTAAATATCACAACACATTTATTAGTGCTTTTAAATATAATGTAAGCACAACTTTTTACTTGACTTGAGTAAAAAGGCATGACTGCTTCATTTTTGCTTTTATTTGTATTCTTTTACAATCTAATAAATCTCAGCATGCTTAATTTTGTCACTAGACATTTGCATCACTAAGAAATCTTTCTGTTTGGCCTGCGCTCTGTGATCTGTTAATTCTGCTGAACTTTAATTACTAAAACTGAAACTAAACTAGTTTAAAGTAAGCATAGCCGTCATTTCACCGTCTGGGTTAACTAGACCCGATATAGTCCGGCTATGTGTAAACCTCTTCTAGCCCAAATAACCCTGAATTTGGTTTTATCTCATTTTTTGGCCAAAATAACTTGCGAAATATATTATATTCCATGATGTAAGCAGCAAAGTCAAAGTCATCAGTGATTATAAGGTGTTTGGTTTCATTTTTTTAAATATTTAATAGCCTGTGCCTATAGGCTATAGCCTCGGTTTAGCTCACAGTCAGACTGACTGTAGCCCACTAATAGTCAAATCTGATTCATTGTAGTTTTGGGCCAGGCAGCGCATGAGATGGTTGATAATCCTTCATGTTAAATGTCAATAATATATCTACAACAGTTAAGTGTCATAATATATAGGCCTTGTGTCAAACCCATCAAAAAACCTGTCTAGCACTGGCACATTCAGGTTTATCCTGCAGTACAGGATTTAGGGAAAGAAGGAAAAGAGAAATAGTTTAGAGCTATGACAAAGTATTGGTAGAAAAAATATTGAGATACTTTAGTAAACTACTTCACTACTAATACCACATTGGGGAAAACTCCTAATCATATCTGTGAACCTTAGTTAAAGGGATCACCCAAAATTCTGTCATCACTTACTCATCTGCAAGTAGTTTGGTAGGTTTGGAACAACTTAAAGGTGAGTGAATAATTACAAAATGTTTTTTTTTTTTTTGGGTTAACTTTAAGTAAAGTATTATCTTGCATACTTTACAGGACTTTACAGGACCTTGTCAGGATGGTTTTGCATTAATGTTACTGCTGCACTACTGTGTATGTTGCATTTTACTTCTGAATATGATCAAGGCTGATAAAGTAGCCTACTTCATATACTGTTGGGCAATCTACAACAATGCATCATGTTGTAAAAGACCACTAATTATTTTGAAAATGAAGCTAACAATATTTATTGTTAGTATATTAACAAATTGTGGCTGACTACTGCCATTGAAAATTGAGCTGAACAATGCTCATTTTTTAAAATGTATTAGTTTTATTTTTTTTGCTTAACTTTCTAAAAAATCAGGGTTTCAAACCTGTCTACATATGGTCAAGACAATAAACTATATTATATGATATCTTGATAAGTTATCAGTCAGCATTTGAACCGGTATGTGTGTGTTTTGTATTTTTTTTCCATATGTGTCATTGCATTATTTAATAAGCTCCAACACAATACCTGCATTTGAAACTGAAATCGGGCAATTAAGGATGCAGCCTCAAACCAGTGTAACCTACCTGCCACTTCAAAGTGTGCACCCTTAACTTTGGGATGCAGCTAGTCACCCATTCCCATATGATCTGAAGGTCATACAGGAACTGATGTAATACATGAACACCTGGGTGAATTTGTTCAGTGTGGCTACATCACTACCTAGAGGTCATTGTCTTAAAAATCAACAAATAATGAGAAAGAGAGAGGTGAATAAAAATCTTATTTTTTAGTTGTGTCAGCTTATTTTAATGCTTGTCTTTTTTTTACATATATTTCATTTTGATAATTTTATCATCAACAAGTAACCAGACCTCAGCAGATCATAATTTCTTTTGATTTTGAACATCAGAAAGAAAAACTAACATTAGAAAGTTTATTTTAATGTCTTGATATCATTTCTCTATAAAAATAAATAAATATATAAATTAAAATAATAAAAATTATTCCCCAGGAGAAAAAAAAAAAAATCATACAGGTTTTATACATTTTATAGAATTTTATATTTTCAATAAAAATGTGAAAAAAATAGTTATAATGCATTTTCTCTGTAAAAATACACACTGTAAAAAATTACTGTGAATTTAACGGTAAAAATACTGTAAAAATGCTACAGTAAAAACCTGTTAAATGGTTAACGGTAAAAGCCTATACAATTTACAGTGAACAGTGAAATTTACCGTAAACTGACATTCCCAGAATTCCCTATGTTACATTTTTTTTTAAATTTGATGTTTTTTTGTTGAAATAACCCCTTCTTCTTAGTTTTTTCTTAGCTGTTTTGTACATTAGGGTTCTATGTTACATCTAATGTTGTTAAATTAATGTTTATGCATTAT
>JAHKKF010533685.1:3945-34749 GCA_019740295.1 Labeo calbasu
TGTGCAGAGTGAGGCCAGCTATCCGCAAGTACCTCAGAAAAGCAATTACTACTGTTAATCATACTGTTATTTTTCACAGTATGCACATTATGTATAGGCATAAAATGAATAAACAGTTTTACACTGGAGGTCATTTAGAGAGGCAAATATTGTGCATGGTACAAGGCAACATTTCTTATGATTGTTTACTTACTGTGTTGGGACACACAAGTAAATACAAATGTAGTAGTTAACACTCCACATCAAATATAGTCTATATCAGAAAGGATTTTTAAAGGAGTATTTTATATTTGCCTGTGTGTGTATACAGTTTTATCTTACAGATATTTCAAAACATATTTTACACTTTGTTAAAGTACATGAAAATGGTTTCTTTGTAGTGCTACTGCAGTCTATTATATTACAAAAAACAAAAGACCTATGTCATCTTTTATACTGACATGTATCAATATTTCGTTATGAAATAAAGAACTTTTATACACCTTTTAATACCTGCCTGGTGTCGTTGTTTTTGTTTTGTTGAATTAATTCCAGTATTACATCTTTCCATGTGATCATACAAATTGTATTACGCTCGCTTTTTTTCACTTGAGCCACATATTTAGCTGTATTATATTTTGGTCAATTCGCAAATTATATTTACATGTTTGAATACGCAAACCTTGGTGATATAGTCTTGACTTGATCTTCAGGCAATAATAAAGTAGGCAGCATTACAGACTTCTCCAACATAAGTCCAGTCTATGACCATTACTGTACGTGTACTGTACATTATAAAGTAATGAAACTCGCGTTTTACACGTATAACTGTACTGATATACTGTATGTGTAACTACTGATATGCTATATGTTTTACAGTACTGATATGTACAGCGTCTGATGTGTCGAAAGTGAATTGATGGCAAAGGTTATACCTTATATACGTTATGATAATGCTGAGGAGGCTAGGCAAGTACAGTAAAGGACAGCAAAGACATAAAATAAGTGTCCTGATAGTGTTATGCTTCTTTACAGAGCACGCTCAGTTAAAAATACAGTTTCAATCTGCTAAATAGGCTTATATAGGCAGAAATATTCTGCATATATACTAATTATTTACTTTATTTATTTACTTTTATTTATGCCAGAGAGGCCATCAGTGGTGAACTTTTTTAAGTGACTCTTTCTACAGGATACCTCAATACAACAGTAGGAGGCGACAAGTCTTTATGAGTGAGTGAGTCATTCATTCATTCTTGTGATTTTTTTCAAAAACACTGATTGAACGAAAGTGACGGAGTCAATTCGGAACAGTATAATACTTCAAATATGTCTGTCATATATTGCAGAAATAGCAGGAGTAATATGCTAGTATGCTGTTCCGAAAACAGCACGTTTTTATGAGTGAGTCATTGAATCATTTTATCAGCTGAATATTTAACACATCGATTCATTTGCGTTGGCTTCCTTTGGAACTATTTTCTTCGTTTGAAATGAAAACATACAATTACTGCCAGTATTGTCTGCAAGGTAAGTTACTCAGTATTTACTACTTGTTTATTCAACTGTTGTATGACAGTTGAACAGTGCTAAATATCACTGGTGTGATGTTTTGTATATATAAGATTAATTTTATTTGGTGGATAATGCCATTATGATATAAGCTAGTAAATGTTCAGGGAAGAAAAACAGTTCACTAGCTCTACTGCCCCAGATTGAAAGGGTCTATCATCTGCTAGCCTGGAACAAGGAACAGAATGTTCTCAATGAAGAAAACTACTGTGCATTACCTACAGGCTTACATACAAACCTATAGCCCAAAGTTCATAACTCTTGCACAATCTCACCTATCTGAATCGCAGGCTATTTTCATTTTAAGCTATACTTTGAGACTTCAGGCAGAACACAACGTGTGTTTGCATGTTATGTAATGGGTGGCTGGAGTTTTATGTAAGGTATCTACCAGAAGGCAGCATCTCAGAAAAGTGCATATGTACGAGCACTGACATGGGACAGTCATTTTATTAAAGGTCACTCCTCTTCAATTAAATGCTGAGTAGTACAGTGTCAATCTTTTGGCATATTTTATCACACCACACTCTTAAAAATAAAGGTTTTTTATTAGTATCTACCTTTATCATCCATGGAAAATTTTCAATGTTATTTACACTAAGAAAAAATTATTCGCTTAAGATTGGTTCACTGGAATATTGTAACCAAGATGGTTCTCCTATGGCATCACAGCAAATAAACCTTTCTGAAACCTTTATTTTTAAGAGTACATGTGAAATATATAAGGAATCATACAGCATATATGCATCATATGTGCATTTATGAGAAATTATGCAGCATGTGTAGTCAGAATGTCACTGTCTCAGGAGGCTTTTGTAAAGGGGTCAAACACAACCTTGTCATTAAATAATTCAAAGCATCTGTATGTGGCTGTACAGTATGTAAAAAAAAAAAAGTTAGGATCCCAGTTCATCAAAGGAAAAAGGCAACTAAAATTGGCACAGTATTTTATTAGAGTGATTATACAGATACAATAGATTTGTACTATACAGGAAGTCATTGAACTGGACATATTTGCCAAAAGTCGAGTCCGATGTTCCTTTCCATTTCACAAAAATCAAAACAGCTACAAAAACTTGCAAGCACCACCAAAGAAATGATCACTGACTTCACTGAACAGTCTTGGATGCTCTGTTCACATAAACACGCCACAGTTAGAAAAGTTGAGGTTGACTTCTGTCTTAATTGCTTTTTGTAAGTTTGTAGAAAAGGAGCTTGTCAAAGAATGAGAAAAATATCACAGGTACAACGAATCACACAAATATAGTCATTTACATCGAATATATAAGAAAATGAGAAATCAGTTATGTGCTTTTTTCTTCTTTTTTTTTAAAGAAGTGTCACTCTGGCGATTGAGGTTTAACGGGAGGTAAAAGACCTAGATCTTCCTTTAAAAAAACAAAACAAAACAATGAGATCAGTGATGTGTATGCTATAGGTCAATTTCTAGACGTCAAGTTTGGTCTTCCAACCCTAAATGAGGCCTTGTGGTATTGCTAGAACTAATCCTGGCTATGGACCATTGAGGCATATGCTTTCAGCAAATTCAGACTGTCTTTGGATATATATAATATAAAAAGCCATATTGTTGATGCCCAACCGCACATACAACAGAAAGTTGTATTTTCCCATATGAATAAATTTTCAATAGCAAGCACATGAGCTACATTCACAACATGTCAACATGCTAGTTAAAAGTGAGCCATATTTGTACATTGGGTGCATGGACTGTAGAGGGCGCAATAGTCAGCCAGTGACTTCCCATGAGTCATAGCACTGGAGCTAAAATGAACACCAGCTCAGTTTTTGTAACTTTGAGCGTTTTTGCAAATTGTAATACAGGAACAGAAACAGTCGGGCCAGTTTCTCAACCTGAGAATGCAGTTTGACTATAAATCGCTATATATGCCTTCAAGTGGTTGACAGCCTTGTTTTAAAAAAAACAAAACAAAAAAACATTTGATGCAGATGATAATAAATCGCTGTTGTTAGGTTGAAACAGAATAGCACACACTGGATAAAAGATAGTTTGTTGCCACCAGTGTTGAAACCTGACTGTCATCAATGAAGTTATCCACACAGTGCACAAACACACTGAGGTTTACATGTACATAGCTACACAGGAAAAAAAGAAAGAGAGGGAGAGAGAGAGAAAAGAGAGAGAACAATGATACATATGAAACAAACGACAATCCAGAAACATTGACACTTTTGTAATGGTTTCTAGTCTATTGTGATAGCACTGAGTTTACTACTGCCTTACCAATATCACCATTACAATAGACTGTATTGATCGCATCGTAGCTGTGTGGCTACTAATCAGCAATTCCTTTTATTTCTCTTTCATTGTCCTCTCTCTTCAAAAGTGCATAAAATCCAAATCCAAATTGGACTGAATGTGCAATCAAGCATTACTTCTACAATATGAGGTCTATTGTGATTCCATCTGAATATAACCCTAGACACAACAATACCTTTTCAAGTCAGTCAACAAACTGACTCACTCTAAGTGAAAAACTCACACTCATGACCACACATATCAATCTGTATAGTTTTTAGGTGACCTACAGAGCTGGCAACATGAAGTGTTAACTATAAGACTCCATACTTACACTCGGCTTTACTCTTTAAAATGTCTACTTGTGCAAATAGCAAAATTCGTATATGTATTCAAAGATTTTTTTTTCTGAATTTATAACAGCACTCATATGTATTAAACAGTCAGTTGAGTTAGATAAGAATTATTTTGTGACTGTTTCACACAAAATACATCTGAAGACAATCCCATAAGGCTTTTGTTTATGGACTAGAGCAATTATATTTGTCATTTCAAAAAAAAAAAAAAAGTTTATGGATTATTACCTTATCTGTCATTTTTCATTGCAGTGTACTAAATTAATTCCTGTGAATTTGTTTAACATGTCCAGCACAGCAAAGAGAGAGAAAATAGATAATGTGGATACTAAAATCTAAAAATAGTGTTTTAACATTCATTTTGTATTCTTTTTTTAATCTGCAGACAAGTCTGACCATGACATGTTTTGGCCATTAGCAGCATACTGCTAAGTATGGAGAAATCAAAATTTTAAAAGAGACCCAACTTAGTCTGAGTGGAAGCTATATATTATTTTGATGCAAACAAAAATGTGAGAAATGTGGCTGTGAGATTAAAGTATATTCCATTAGAATGAAGTAGGTCAATGTTCGCAGTCCGTTTAGATTTAGCATCACAGCGTCCTCCTTTGACCCTCTGATTCTTACTATTTAAGTGATCATTACTGGGTAAATTTGATGTCATTTTGTTAACTTTATTAGATGCTAAATTTCTTATATAAACAACTTTCGGTACGAAAAGGCAGATTCCGTTTGTGATAAACCTTAGAAACGTGGCTTGTTTTGAACACTGAGGATGCTGGTCAAGCCTGGAATATACTACATGACTTAAAATCTGAAGAGATTTTTAAAACACTAGGCGTCATATGTTTACCGACTTTGTAAATAGTGACAAAGTGTTATGGTCATTTCGATCACAACAAAGTCACGCAGAAACGTGTGCCTTGTTGCTAGGAGACGTGTGACAAATAAAAACAATATGCGTTCTAAAATCGTCTGAAAACATCAAACATGTTCGATATCGTCAGACTGGGTGGAACCAGAGTCTGAAGGTAAAAAATCTTTTTGTGACCATTGTGACCATCATACACCAATCAATTTTCAATGGAATCTGCAGACTGGCTTTGACTTTCGGCAGCTGGCGTCAACTTCTCGGGGCGAAAAAATCAGGGCACAAATCGTGTAGTGTATTCCAGGTTTTAGATTTAGTTGTATGGTAATTATACGTGTATTTAACAAAGAATTCATTATTGCAGCTGGACTGATTAAGGCCCACAATACTTAAAATAGTGTAAAGAAGACATCATAATTAAAAAAATGCTAAATGAGAAGTGCTTGGGTAGTAATGCACAAAATGACTAACAGCACTCAAAATGGTCTGTTGCTGTAGTAACAAAACAGAGGTGGGAATGTTTCCATCCATTCATTCAACTTCCCCTAACCTTTCTTTAAAGTGCTAATTCTGACTTGAACGGAGACTTCTCTACACAGCCACTTTGACAATGTGAAGATTTCTCCAGCGCTTTCTCGCTCGAAACTGAGATCGCAGATCTGATCAGGCCATCTGATTGGGTTAATTGTTAAATGCACACATGAGGTATGTGAAAGCTCAGTATTGCATATCTAGAAGACTATCAGCAATTGAATTAACACATGAGGATAAATTATTTAACATTCAATGTTGTATCTTGATGCTTTAGTCTGATTCAAAGTAGTCACTCGAGCAAAGCCTGTCACTCTCAGACGACATTATGTAAGCAAGGGATTATTGGGGGCAGTAACAAGTGGAAGGCTGCTTCTGTCAAGATAATCAAGCTCACACAACTCACAAAAGTCGCTCGGAATCATAATCACACAAATGACACATCTTAGTCTTAACCTTTTGCCATCAATCCATGTAACAGTCCGTATCCAGTCAAAGCCCTGATTATGAATGAATTCAGTACACACAACAGTAGACTAACAGACACTAAACGCTCAGCAAGCTGAGAAAAAAAGTGGTCAGACCTTGCAAATATACAACCCAAAATGGTCATGTCCAGCTGATTTTAAAAGAAAGTCTAAGGATTAATATTACATATGACTCAAACGATCACACACATTTTTGTGTAAAATGATCTAACGTTACAGTAACCTGGATATGAATGTGATAGGAAAGCAACAAAGTACCAAAAAGTAAATCTGCTCTTCCTTGTCCCTCTTGGAGTCCATGGCAGTGATGGGGGAAGTATTCCGAGTCTCTGCAAAAGCATTTTCTTGGACACCAAGCGAAAAGAAATTTTATTCAGTTAATCACCACTATGTGATTTCTCAAATTAATTAAGTAAGGCTAATTAATGTATTTCTTGGTTAGAAATCGACTCCCCACCACTGCTCTATGGAGTTCTGAACGTCCTCAGCAACCTGTGCTGGAGCGGCCCTCAATGCTGACCTTCAGCTGATGTGGGAGGAAGGAAAATTTGGGTAAAACTTGAGGGTCCTCTTGCGACCTCAACAGTTCTCCTCTCTCTGGGGCAGACCATCTCCTTTTTCGGCTAACTGCTCTCTCGACACTAAGTGCGTATGTTTTTTCTGCCTGGTTCTGGAGGTTCACCTGTGTCTGAGGGTTTATCCCCCCATTCTCCAAGAGGGTCAACACATTTCTTGGGTTGGAAGTCTCAACCAGTGTTCCTGCACTATTTTCCACTCCTGATGTCATTTTGTGTCCTTTCTTAAGATCCTCCAGTTGGGTTGGTCTTTCCTCAATTGGCCCATTGTTTTTGGCTGGTTTCAAAGAATGGTTGTGTTTCGTCACAGAGTCTGAAAAGTGATCTTTCTTTTGAATGCTATCTTTTAGGCTTTTAAGGGTGAGCGAGATACAAACATCACCCACAGAGAGTTTGGCACAGGATAGTGCTAGCAACTGGGTGGTGCGGTCAGGGCAGCAGGACGACCAACCTTGACCAAACACGAAGAAAGGGTACTCCACTAGAACCTCGACACAGACCTAAAGGCGAGAAAACCAAGAAGAATATTTGAGTTCCAATGGTTCATTCAACTCTCAAAGCTTGGTTTAAAAAGAAACTGACTCACCTGGGCTTTGTTCTCTCCCACTGAGAACTGTATAATGACAGCATTGGGTGTGCGGCTGCACTCTATGCGCTCTACAGTGCTGGAGTCAATCTTCAGTTCTCCACTCACCTCCGCACTTTGCACAAAGTCCTCTGTCCGCAGATCCTCCACACGCTTTAGTTCGCCATCTGCCAACTGTATAATAGAGCCCTTCATGAAGAATGGTGGTAGGCCCGCTGATGGTGATGATGGTGAGCTGTGAGGGCTTGTGGATGTTGGAGGTGTCACAGGAACTGGAGATCCCACTACACTGGCTGAAAGAACAGGCAGCTGTATTTGGGTTGGACTTGGCACAACACAGGAGGCAGGACCTCCGTCAGAGACTGTGATGTCTTTACCATTGGGTAGGACTGATGCTGCAGCTGCAGGTGGGGATGTATTAATAAAGGTCTGAGGCAGAGCTGTTGATGCATTGGCTACACTGGGGATGACAGAACAGCGGGTGACCTCCGGCTCAGCAGTAGTTGGATTGATGTTAGTGGCACTCACCGGAATTAGCAAGGAGGGGTTGCCTGAGATCACCACGTGCTGTGGCAGATTGCTCTGATAGCCAGTTACTGCTTGCTGTGGTCCACCAGAAGCACTGGTGATGTAGCCAATAATTGGGAGCTGCGTTGCAGAGTAAAGGCTGGTGGAGAGCTCTTGTTGGGGAGTGTTATGAGGAGCCTGCAGGAGTGTGTGCGGTGAAATTGTGGAGGCCGGAGAAACTTGGTTGTCTGAGGAACTAAGAGCGGACACTCTGGACATTGGCTTGCCTATGCAGATCCCTCCTCTCTCAGCAAGGTGCAAAGATGAGTGGTCCTTCCCCAAGATACTTTGGAGCTCTGAGTTGCTGTTTGCTGCAAGGTGGCTACTGGATACCAACATCAGCGACGTCTGCAGTCCTGTTCTGTCATGAGTGCTGTAGTCTGCTGGGAGCAGAACCTGAGCTTGGGTCTGGAGGCCCAGGTTGTGGTTTTGCTTGTGGCTCTGGTCGCCTTCTGACTGGCTAGAAATTCCTTTGGCAGTACTGTGCTTGACCACTGCAATCTCTCCTAGGGTACCATTCTGCATCTCTCTGGGATGGGAGTCTGGTTGCTTTGCAATGAAGCCATCTGTGTAGTGTAGAACCACTTGAGAGGGTGTAAGGGCCAGGGCGTGAGGGGCAAGGACTGCTGAGTGTGGATGGATCTGAATGGGCAGTTGGGCAGAAGGGGAGGACACTGTCAAACCCAAAGGAGCACTCTCTACTTGGATGCATTGACTGTGGGAAACATTTGGTATAGAAGAAATCACATGATGATTCTGTGAATCAAGGCTGGATGCTTGGGAGATGACAGCTGTTGTGGCCAAGACCTCTTGTGGCGTCCTCCGTGGCTGTGTTGGACTGGTTGTGGACGGCACAATCTGTGAAGAGATATAACTTGTATAGGGCCCTATGAGCTGGAGATTGGGGGGAAGTTGCGTGTATTGGACGGAGCCTATAGTCTGAGGAAGGCCTGTGGAGAGAACCGCAGGATTGGCTGTTAACACGGTAGGCCCAGAGAAAACTCCCCTGTACGTGGAGCTATTGGAAGAGAACGAAAAGCCAGCAGATGTAGTAGTTGGAGGATATTCCGTCACCACAGTGAGAGCCTTATTTGAAGGTGGGGGGCTGTCAGGCTCAGCACTGTTGCTCTGTGATGGGCCTGCATTGTTGGGGATGTGGGCCATGCTAGCCATGGTAGCAACACTGGCTAGCCAAGCCAAATTCTCTCCACTCTGGCTCTCACTAACAGCAGCTGACACCAGCACCTGCTTCTCTTCCAGAGCTAAAATCTCCCGCTTTTTTGGCGGAAGGCACTCATTACAACGCTCCTGGTTAGACTTCATGATCTTGGAGCTTGTCCCGTATTTTAACCCACTTGTCTTGATCAGGATGTTTTAAAGTGCAAAGTAGAAGAAGATTTTCATTGTTCTATTACTTTGCTCCACTTTTACTGTAGTCTTGCCCATTGTCAGGACTCTTGTCATGAAAGGATCCATGTGCTTCATGTGGGATCATCTCTCACTGATGGCTATTGGTCCGTACCTTTATCAGACAGACAGAAAATAAAAACAAACAATGAGAAAGTGTATCCTTTATTCACTGCCTTTAAGTCTATGAAACTAGCTCTGCCTAAAAGTAGCATATTACGTGTTTTTTAATCTTATAGTAACATCACTTCAGTTATGAGTGCCAAATAATTTTTCGTTTTTGTTTCGCAACCGTAAAATTGTATTTAATATGCTAATGCCAGAGGCTAATGCTATTGGTAACCAACTCAAACCTTCACCTTTTCTACTGAACACTTTGACTTCCTTGTTTTTCCACGTATTAGTAGTGTAAACCTCAGTTTAGTGAAAAAGACTGTATGTTCATTAAGTGAGATCATGTATAAATGTTCATGCATTTATGAATGATGCTTTTATTCAAGTAATAAGTAATGGATCTCTAAGGTACCACAGTGAACAAGTCTCTATAATCGAATGCAATTCCAATTCATCCTCTTGCTTTAAAGGATTAGTTCTCCCCAATGTCATCCAAGATGTTCATGTCTTTCTTTCTTCCATATAGCAGACTTCAGTGGGGATCATCAGGTACTTTCGCCTATGTCACACGTGACCTTTCCATTGTGACTACATAATGTATGAAGTCACGGACGCAGAGCAAGTGCAAGACGAGCATTTGTGGTTAAAAAGTTTATCGTTTTCAATTTTTTTTAGAAAACGACCAATTGTTTCTCTAGAGAAGACCCTTAATTCTCATCTGGGATCATGTAGAGGCCATGTAGAGGCCTGAATTGAAACTGCAATTTGGACCTTCAACCTGCTAACCCCCTTTAAAGTCCACTATATGGAGAAAAATCCTGGAATGTTTTCCTCAAAAACCTTCATTTCTTTTCGACTGAAGAAAGAAAGACATGACATCTTGGATGACAGGGGTAAGCAAATTATCAGGAAATTTGAATTCTGGAGTGAACTAATCCTTTAAGGACTAATAATGTTTGCATGCTCATACAGTCCATCTCCATACATAAGTGAGGATGAAGAGAGCACAGGGTGAAAACTTAATGTGCGGAAAGAGTGTGTGGACAGGAAAAAGATGAGGAAGAGAAAGAGAGAACACTGGCTCTCCTGACCCACATTGAGCTCTGCCTGCAAGCAAGCATAGTTATTGAGTTAGAGTGTAACAGTGGAGAAGAAAGAGAGAGTGAGGGAGGGGGGAATAGAGGGAGGGAGAGATCCCTTCACCACAGTAGATCTGCACCAATCACTGTCCTACTTTCCCCTGCTACAGCTTACACCACACACAGCCATTAAATGCTTCAGTCTATTGTACACAGAGCACAATACACGCACATACACATCAGCATATCCATTGGACTGATGCGCGTATGCATATGTGATTTGGTGCAGAGTGCTCATGTATCAAAGAACAATAGCACTGTAGTGATCACATAGATCACAGTCTTACACTGTTTTCAATGCACATAGCATAACACAAGTACATTAAAAACAGTGCATATAGCTACAACTGCAATCCCCTGGATAATTTGATGCATTTGCAGGTATTTTTGTGATACATTATTAGATCCTAAAACTGGATACAATTAACCTCTAAACCAGACGTCTTTTTGTCTTTAGCATACTTGCATGCATCACTTGCTGCTTCCTTAAGGTAAAGAAATTATGTAACAGCTTATAGCAGAACTTGGGAGGAAATGCTTGTGAAAAAGTTTCATGACTATCTACATTTCACACCTTATTTGTGTGTGTCTGTATGTGCATATGCGCTATTTCTCTTTTACCGGGTGTCATATTTGCCTGTCTATTTCCAGAGGGTTTCAAAGAGCACTACTGAAATACACTCACAATTCAAAATAGCTAACTCAACCTAAGCCTGCAAGGCAATACAGCCACACAGACATTAAAAAAAAGTGATGCTTCATTTCTGTTTTCTTTCAGTTCAGTGCCACAAAGCTGTAGTTCATGTCAACAGATGGATTTTCTATTGAAAGAACCTCAGTGAGTCTTTCCATTGACTACTATTGTTGCTAAATTGAGCTTAACCCTATATTTAATTCTCAGAAACCATTCTTTTGCAGCGTCATTGTTTAATTTGTTAAATCAATCATTGTGGGTGATTTCAATTGTAGGATTTGCTATCCCTAAAGGGACATTTAGTTTTCACAATGTAGACAAAACATGCGTTCACACACACTCGCTCGCAGTGTGGCTGAGCCAAAGAGCTAGAAAGATTAACAACTTGCAGTATCCTTCTAGTTGTTTAACAGTAGATCTCATGCTCTGCAGGCCCACTGCAGTTCAAATGTCATCAACGCAACATATTCACACTTATAAGCCCATACACACAAAAGCAATTAAAAGCAATACTAATGTAACATGCACAAAAACAAAGACTTGTGAATGTGAATACTCCCCTTTCGTAATTCCTCTGCCACGCAAACAAAAATAGTATTGTATGTAACACAAAGTTAATTCTGTGCACAGTGTGTTAATGCAAAATCCCCAGGAACGTATTACTCGCAGCGTGCTGTGACACCTTTTTCAATGATGTCATCTCAGAGATGACTGAACCATTGCCAGTGATTATGCATACAAACACAAACATAACTGCTTTTTGAAACTAAATGCTTATATTAACTTCTTTCCGCACAAAACATGCTTGTACGCTCAAAGGATTTTAACTCATGTTCGTTTAGCTGCTCCTCTCTGCACTTAACGACCTTTTATATGGGCGCCTGTCCCTTTAAGAGGCAGTCTAGGGAGTCCTAAGCTAGACATGAATCCAAACAGAGCTGTTGCTGCCTTTACAATGACTAAAGCCTGTTTCTCTGCTCTCTCTCTCTGATCCTATAAGCAAAAGAGCACAACATACAGAGTGACACGGACACATTTGCACAGAATTGCAACTATTTCTGCAAATTGGTTATTATTTACTATAAAATTGATTTCTCAAACGCATGCACATATTTCCTTCCCTTCATGCAATACGGGAGTAACACAGCATGTGCAATAAGCATGTATGATTCAGAACTAAGCAAGCATTTCATCTAAGGTTGATGCCTTACCTTTCTTTATAGGGGAGCCTTTAACAACTCTCTCTCTCTCTCTCTGCACTATGAGTGTAACTCACTCTACCCACTGGCAAGCTGTCCTTTGTCCAGGTTTAGCTCTGCTATCAGGTCACACACGCAATCCTCTGATTTATGTTTTCTTCCATGTCCAATTGTCCCCCCCGCCTTCACTCTCCTCCACTTCCTTCGACAATTGCTCCGAGGGCTGAGGGTAAAGGAAGTCCCCTCGTCTGCGCTGTTTCACTAGCCCTACGTGTGAGAGCTACAGCGTATGTTATGCAAGGCAAACAGACTGCCAGCTCTCTCTCTCTCTCTCTCTCTCTCTTTTGCTCTTCACACATACACACACAGTGCTCTAGAGAACACGGCTCCTCCTCCCCCAGTCAGCCTCAGCAGCCTCATCAGGTATTCATTCAAAAAACACACTCCACTTGGCAGGGCGCCCAGACTACGCACACATGGAGAGAGAGCGAGAGAGAGAGAGAGAGAGAGAAGGAGGGAGGGACGGGGAGAGGGAAAGAGAGGGAGGAGGAAAAATTGTGACCAAGGAATCGAGCACACTAGAAGAAACACGTAGCCTCACGTAGACCACTGCACACTCGCGAGAAACACAAACACACACCAACAGACCATGAAATTCTCCGGAGAGAGTCTTTGTGAGGGTTTCTATGTGTTTTCTCGCTTGCTTTCTAGAACTAATTAGTTTCTCTCAGTGGAAAACAAATTTAGTGCCTCACCACCATTACGTGTGATGAGAGTAAGCACATTTGCACGGGACTATATAAGCTAGCCCTCAAATAAACCCAAGGTTTCCATAACATTGGTGTATGATTACCCTTTGGTTATTTCTTTCGAAGTCAGTTACTGACAATCTAGAAAGCCGGGAGTTTTTTGTGCGATAACTTAGAAGGTTCAATGTTCAACGTTCTTTAATGGATAAAGTGATATTTAATTTTTCATTATTGCAGACTAGATTCCCAATAGCACAATTATTAAAATTCAAGTAGTGGTTCTCAACTTTATACACATACATTTATATTTATACATATATTTATTAGGGCTGTCAGTCGATTAAAATTTTTCATCTCATCAATTACATGATGTGTCAATTAATTAATCTAATTAATTACAAAATAAATTTGACTGTGAAAATAAATATTTAAAGCTATTTTTGTGTTAAATTAGAAAGTATCAAGTAGACATTACAAATTGTAGCTTTGGAAAGAAATATTTTTTTAACATAAAATTTATTACACATAAACATTTAGGCTGCAACGGCCTAACGTAAACTATGGAACGTAAAAGAAGATAATTTGAGAAACATCTTAGTATTTTTTGTTCATATGTGAAAGTCATGGTAACCAAAACAGCTGTTACAAAAATACTTTCTTTTATGTTCCACAAAGAAAGGTTTGAGACAACATGAGTGTGAGTAAATGATGACAGAATTTTTTTTTTCAGGTGAACTATCCCTTTAATGTTGTTTTTTATATATTATTATTGTTATTATTATTATTATTATTATTTATTTATTTTTTTTAAATGAAATGATACTCTAAATAAGAAATGAAATCTGCCAGCAGGTGGCGGTAAATTTTAATGAGTCACTCATTTGATTTGATTCGTTTAAATGGCTGATTCATTCAGGAATGAAGTAAATAGCTCTTCATAATTGGGCCTTCGAATCATTGATTCACACGATTCGCTCAAAACGTGGATTCATTCAGAAACTAAACACCGCTATGTTGGTTGAAGATGCGCAATAATCCTGCTATGGCTTCAAAGGTAGCAAAACTTTTTTATTGCTCTTGCTGCCCGTGTGATATCGTGTGATATGTGATATATATATATAAATATGAGACAAAACACATAAAGGGGCATTTTTTGCACCAGTGTCTTGACTTTTAGGGCATAACTGCATTTATAGAGTTGTTGCCTGCATCATATTTGCCAACAGTCAACTATATGAAATATAAGATGACGTACAGGTCAGGTTTAACTGCGTTAAAATATTTTAAGCATGTTATTTTTTCATAACTAATTAATTAAGTTAACGCGTTAAACTGACAGCCCTAGTGTGTGTGTATATATATATGATGATATACATATATAGGTAGTAGTAATGGTAGTAGTAATGTATTCAATATATTCATTTAAATATTTTTAATTATCACTGCATTATACCACTGAGTATTTAATTAAACGTATAAAAGTCAAAACCATCATAGCTGAAAACATTACATTATTACTGAGTTTAATGTAAACTGAAAGGCATACAAGAAAACACAAAAACAAGCATATGTTATAATAATCCAAAACACATACATACACACACCTGCGTATAATCACATACACAAGCATAGAAACCCGTACGTCTCCCACATTAAGCATGCAAAGTAGTTGCAGTTCACCCTCAGGGGGGACCCACATGCAAATACACTCACTTGCTCCATCACACACACACACACACACACATACACACACACACACTCACTCTCTCACATACAAAAGTGTTATCTTCGCACACAACCTTGAGAAGATCTGAAAACACCCTGTGTTCAAAACACGTGCCGTCAACAAGGAGAAATGCTGGAAACATAAAAAAGCCATCAGCAATATGTAACCTCTAATATTAGCCTGGCCTGGTTTACTCTCTCTGAGCAGATCTCAGCACTGCATTGGGTGTGTTTGCCAAGCCACAGACAGATACAAAGCCACCATATAGCATATGAAAACAAAAAAGCTCCTCTTTGGAAAATTCACTAACCATAGACTTCTCCATAGCCAATTATTCACCCACACATGGACGTCTTTTAGTGTGTCAAATTCTTGTTTTTGACATAATGAGGTTTTTTTTTCTGCTTGGAATTGGCAAATTACTGTTGTCTAAAGTATTGTACCAACTATTACAGAAAGTTCAAACATTCACTGATGCTCCAGAAGGAAACACGATGCATTAAGAGCCGGGGTGTAAACTTTTGAACAGAATGAAAATGTATACATTTTTTTACTGTGCCTAATATATATATATATTTTTTTCATTTAGTACTGCCCTTCAGACACTACAGAAGATACTTACATGTTTTCCAGAAGACAAAATAAGTTACATTTAACCTGATCTTCAAATTCAAAAAGTTTGGCTCTTAACACATCGTTTTTCCTTCTGGAGAATCAGTGAGTGTTTGAACCTTCTGTAATAGTTGCATATGAGTCCCTCAGTTGTCCTCATTGTGAAAAAATGGATCTCAAAATCATACAGTCATTGTTTGAAAAGGTTCAAATACACAAAAATGCTGAAAAACCAAAGAATTTGTGGGATATGAAGGATTTTTTTTAGAAGAAAAGCAGGCAGTTTAAATGTTCAGGACTAACAAGGGATTCGTGAACAACTATCGCTAAACTAAAAAACACAGCTGTGGATCATTCAGGTAACAACAGTATTAAGAATCATGTGTATGTAAACTTTTGAATGGGGTTTTTATAAATTCATCTATTATTTTCTCCTGTGGACTATATGTAAACATCCTTTATGTGAAATACTATATTCAGGTCTGTACTAAATAAAAAAATAACATGCATTTTGTATGATCCCTCTTTGGTAGAATAAATAACATTTTGCAGATTCTTCAAGGTGTATGTACACTTTTGACTTAAACTGTATTGCACACACAAATAATGATGACTTTCATGTCAAACAGAGAGCATTCTATCCATTATTATTATCTCTGTCAGAGGCAGCAGGTGTCAGACAGCTTTGGCAGAGACTGTTATTCAGACTCAGAGAATACCTGTACTGTTTTCGCTCTGGACAGCTCAGAGTCTAAACCCTACAAAGCCCTGCAGAGAAACAGTCTTTGATATCTCCATTCCTTCTAATAGCAAGAGATTTTGGGAGGGTTGCTATGTTACTGTTTGTCGAGGTATTGCCTTAACCAGTCACTGGGGAGATGGGATGAAAGCTATGAAGTGTTCTGTCTTGGCTGCCAGTCTTAGTGTCTCTGTTTTCTTCTTATTTTTCTAGTTTAGCTCTCACTTTCATAAAACTAAGATTAGACAGACGTAACTATGTTGAAAGAGAAGTTAGGTGCACCACAAAGAGGAACACATTTAACTCAAAGTCACCAGGATGCACTCTCTGCAATGATCTATTTATGACAGAAATGCACTCACAGTTGTCCATGACCAGGTCCACTTTCTTCTCACAGACGTCCAGTCACTTTTGCAAACATCTGGGGGAAAAAAGTATCGCAAAATTTCATTAATTATTCTTTTGTTGTCTATATTAAGCACTAACACCTGTTCACTCTTCACACTGACATAACTTTCCCCCTACAGAACTTTGCTGAAACTTCTTAGAGATAGTGAGGCATGTCCCAACATGTCCAGACATGTACAAGGGGCACAGAAGACCAGAACTCATGCTGATATATGAACTTTGCAGTGGACACAAGCATATAACATAAGATAGGATGTAGAGGACCAACTTAACACAGAATTTACATCTGCAAAATTTAGAAAATACATTAATTATGCTAAGGTTATGGTGTTCGTGTAAAACAAGGAAAGAAATCCAAGTGTTTTCCTGTTTGGCTGCATTTGTGAGGTATATTTAAAGGCATAGTTCACCCAAAAATGAAAATTCTGTCATTATTACTCCTCCTCATGTCGTTCCAAACGTGCAAACCTGTAAGACCTTTGTTCATCTTTGGAACACAAATTAAGATATTTTTGATGAAATCCGAGAGCTTTCTGACCCTGCATAGACAGCAACACAACTGACATGTTCAAGGCCCAGAAAATTTGTAAGGACATCGTTAAAATAGTTCATGTGACATGTCAACCATCATTTTATGAAGCTATGAGAATACTCGTTGTGTGCAAAGAAAACAAAAATAATGACTGTATTCAACATTTCTTCTCTTCCACGTCAGTCTTCAACGCACATTCATGAGAGTCTCTTATTTCCTTAAAAAAATCTTAATTTGTGTTCTGAAGATGAACACAGGTATTACGGGTTTGGAACGACATGAAGGTGAGTAATTAAAGGGGTCATATTATGATTTTTTTACAAAGTCTTCATTTTGTTTTGGGGGTGTAGTAGAACATGCTCTCATACTTGGTGGTTCGAAAAACACATTATTTTTCACATAATTTGTATTATTACAATACCTTTCTCCCCAGGCTGGCACAAATGGCTCGATTAGTTCCGGGTTTGATGAAGGCCCGCCTTCCGAAAAACTAAATGTGTTGTGATTGGTTAGCTGTCCCAGTGCGTTGTGATTGGCAAACAGCTTAGATGGTGTTTCAGTACTGCCACGCCCCTTGCCAAAGCTGGCAAGTTTCATCTGCTCCATTATATTTAAGATATATTAAGGTATAGTTGACGCTAAAGTAATGTTGGGTCCTATCGTCAGAATGCCAGATCGCGATACATGATATTAACTTGCTAATTTATTTAATTATTTACATACTTAGTTTCAGCTCCAGCATAAGGCTAAAAGCAGCCTCATGTTTTTAATATGACTTAATTTGTATGTAAAAAGCATAATAGGACCCCTTTAATGACAGAATTTTAATTTTTGAGTGAACCATCCCTTTAAGAAACGTTAAATGATTTTATATAGTAGATTTCTACTTTGAAGCCTGTGAAGAGAATTTTAAAATAGTTGAATCTCTCATTTCAATGAAGTGAGTGAAGAACAAAGATATTTATATAAAATGCGAATGGGCGAAATTACAAACGCACAATATGGCAGATGTAGAAATGAAAGTCCCACCTTACAGCTAAAATAACCCATGGCCTCTCAGTTAGTCATCACCTGTTTATTTCACACTTACATCTTTACCAGATGTTTAGCGTTAGCTAATTCATTTAGATTAGCTTGAAAAATGCAGCTTTTTGTTTGAAGTTTAACAAAACAAGCATTATTTTTGATACCATTGTTATCAAATTTTATTTTCATTTGAAATATGTTATTAAAACACAATCCTGTCAAACAGTTTTAGAGATTACAGTCCCTCCCTAATTCAAGTAGGCAGGCGCTATTTTTGTAGGAAGCCAATATGGCCGCCGATTGACCTGACTTCTCTTTAAAGGGACTTTTTTTGATGGAAGGCATCCAGTCCGGTGTCATTTGAGTGATCTGTGCGCACTTCGAACTGGAAATCCCCCTGATTTAGTAGGTACTATACGGTCTCTGAGCATGTGGGAAGATTACGCAAGGACCTGTGTTGCCGAGGTAACAGGGACAGGGTCTACATATGTCTCCAGGCTTCCACCTCGAGAATTTTCTCTGAGTCATGCGTTATGTGAACGTGCAAATATGCGTGTGAACAAACACGTTATCAATTTACCTTTTAACACTTTATTTTCTGCGTGTAGTAAGAGACTTGAACCCTTAAATCAATGGACTTTTGACAATAAGAGGTTAAACTCTATGTAAGGTTTACAAGCAATTACTCAAGAATAAATAGTTCTCATATTTTGGATGATTAACAGACAATATGTCCAGAACGTATGACATTTGTTTGTTTCCAAAGCCCAACTAAATGTAAAACAGATGAGCTGAGTCACAAAGTCTGTCAAACTGCAAGGAAATCATAAAATCTCAGAGCTATTTGGAGCACTATCTTGAACTGGACCCCAATGACTTTCAAAATATTTACTTTTGTGTTCCACAGAAGAAAGAACGTCATACAGGTTAGGAACAACATGAAGGTGAGTAAATGATGACAGAACCCTTATTTTTGGGTGAACTATGATTTTCAAGTACTCCATTGACTTCTTAAACACAACCACAATAACAGACAGCCAAATCTTTCTGAAAGTAAAACGATTTTCCATGACTTTCAGAGCCAGTATTTCAAGCATTAAGCCAAAAATAGCTCTGGCTGGCCTACACACTTCTGCTGAGAATACAACTCGAGGAGCGAGGACAAGAATGGTTGAAGGAGCAGCTCAACCACTTTACAAGCACAGACATGAAAAACATCATCTCTGTTTTCTTTAACCATTGCCAAGAGGTTGAGGAGGGCAACGTTCAGTGGTCAAAAGTGCTGAATGCTTAATAAAAGCGAAACCTCAGACTGGTCACTATATCTGAGGCTTCCAGTAAGGAATGCAATAACATTCTCTTTATCAGACAATCAAAAGGCTTAATACTAAGCACAAGGGAGGGGCACTAGAGCCTCAATAGTGGTTTTGGCAGCCTAACAGAGAGAAGAAACATAAGAAAACATGCAAACAGCAATTATAAAACCATTACTAGATCTTCCATCTCTAATCACTGTCAATGTTTTGCCACAAAAGTACTGGAAAATGGTTAACTCTACGCAGAAACATGAAATGGTGCATTAGGGCAACCATGTGAAAATGGATTTCCTCCTCCGTTTTGCTTGATGAATAGTAGATGATAAATGCTACCATTTGTAGATTTTTACATAAGCTGCATTTCACTTTTAAAATCTGTTAAGAATATGTCTAATTATGTTTCA
This sequence comes from Labeo calbasu, assembly GCA_019740295.1. Taxonomy (NCBI): domain Eukaryota; kingdom Metazoa; phylum Chordata; class Actinopteri; order Cypriniformes; family Cyprinidae; genus Labeo; species Labeo calbasu. The sequence goes on from JAHKKF010533685.1 coordinate 23,814, forward strand.
CAGTGCAATGCTTTATGAATGATGATTCAAATCACTATAAAAAACATTATCTAGCATGAAAATGATTCCTGCTCTCATATACTATATCGTAAGATCTAGCAAAAATGATTTTGAATTTGGTTTCTTCCTGATTTATGTCTTGGTGAAAACACTGAGGTAAACATGTGGTTTACTCATGCCACTTCCCTTTTCCAGTGCTGCAACATTATTTCCAGAGGTGCCCAACTTTTCACTATAAATGGCCAAAAATCTCAACTGAGGGCTGTGGGCGGAAAGCAAATGTTGCATATATCCCACTATATTATATACTTTTTTATTATTATTAAAGTCTGTGTATAATATAAAATGTTGAGTTTGTCACATCACAGAAAAATGTGTTACTAAAGGATTAGTTCACTTACAAAACAAAAATGTACAGATAATGTACTCACCCCATTGTCATCCAAGATGCTCACGCCTTTCTTTCTTCAGTCGTAAACGTCCAAAATGCAGTTTAAATGGGCTTCAAAGGGCTCTAAATGATCCCAGACAAGGAATAAGGGGCTTATCTAGCGAATCTGTCATTTTTTGTTTGTTTATATACTTTTTAACCTCAAATGCTCATCTTGTTTAGCTATGCCATGTGTACTCTGTGTAATCTGGGTCAATACAGTTAGGGTATGACAAAAAACTCCTATCTCATTTTCTCCTCCAACTTTAAAATTGTCCTACATCGCTGCAGAAGTACTGACCCAGTGTTCACAAAGAAAACATGCAAAGCCTTTACAAAAAAGGTAAAACAGCGATGTAGGACGATTTTGAATTTAGAGGAGAAGATGGATTTTTGACATACCCTAACTGTATTGACCCGGATTACACAGACTACTTGAGTATTTGAGGTTAAAAGTATATAAATTTATAATTTTTTTTAGAAAATGACCGATTGTTTCGCTAGATAAGAATATTTAGAGCCCTTTGAAGCTGCATTTATACTGCATTTTGGACGTTCAAACTCGCAGGCACCACTAAAGTCCACTATATGGAGAGAAATCCTGCAATGTTTTCCTCAAAAAACATAATTTCCTTACAACTGAAAAAAGAAAGGCATGGACATCTTGGGTGACAATGGGGTGAGTAAATTATCTGTAAATTTTTACTATGGAAGTGAACTAATCCTTTAACCACCCAGCCAAATTTGAATGATAAAAAACCTTGCCAAGTAAATATAACTTATCAATATTTAGAAAAAATAAGCAGTATTCTCTGCTCTCAAATGGTGGGGGTGTGTCCACTGGCAGTGCTGAAAACATGTCCACCCATGGAAAAGCTGCCACCTGTCAAACTGTCAAAAACCGTTACAACCTGAATGAACGAGCAAGCTATTTTGTAAATTATCGCAAGTTCGCAACCAAGTAATTTACGTCACGAAGACATAGCAAACTGTAGTATTTAACGGTTAGGACAGTAACTCGCGATGGACCAGGCGAAACAATGACGCTAATGTGCTCTAATTATTATAGTGTTAGCGGAGGGGCCACGCTCAGTGGCTCCAGTCGAGACATGTTGAAGTCCCACCCAAAAAATCCTGAACACAAATATGCCGAAACTGTTTAGAAACAATTCTCTGAATTGAATTCTCTGACTTTTTACAATATGTAATATAAGCTTCAGGTGTCCCCAGAAAGTTTCAGCTCAAAATACCCCACAGATGATTTATTATATAATATTAAAAATGCCTATTTTGAGTGGAAGCAGAAATGCGTTGTTTTCGTGCATGTCTCTTTAAATGCAAATGAGTTGCTGCTCTCCACCTCTTTTCCAGAACACGGCTGTGCCTTTACAGCTCAAACCTCAGATATTCTGCTAAAAAACATTTGTTTGGTTTTGATTATCATGTGAAATCATGCATTTTAAACCATATTAGTTTAAACTTCTGATACAGGGTTTTCTGAGAGCACACATCCCGAAGCACGCGCACAGAAAGCGGCTGACACACGGCAGGTGAGTCCTAAACTAAGTTCTCTTTCATGTCTTATCGCACTTAAAACTGACAAATACACACAAGTTTATGTTTAAAGCACACGAGTTACAAAAACAGTCCGTTATGTTTGTGAAGGTAAACAGCTGGGAAAGAAATCACGTTTATATTAGATCTGTGTGGCAGCAGCGTAATATACAGTAAGTAAATCAATAAATCCACTGCTTTCTTGTCTCTTCTGAGACTGCGACTCTAAATAGTGTTCTGTGCTCATCTGTGCAGCCAGTGACAGAACAGTTGGCATGCTTTGCTCAAACTTTCACCATGGCATTACAACTGGTTCACCGTTGTCGCTTGCAAAAACAAAACTGTGGCGCCGTGGGTGGAAACATGCATTAAGGGGCGCTAATATTATAAGATTCCCTAAGTGAAATCTGAGTGGCTCACCTACTAAAACAAAGTTACTGGGTTGTTTTTTTGGGTTCGCAGATGCACTGGGGACCCAATTATAGCACTTAAACATGGAAAAAGTCAGATTTTCATGATAGGTCACCTATGAATTCATTTTCTCTTCATTTCAATGCAAAAATAAAAAGCTATGAAATGTGATATGGCAAGGCAGGCCAAATCATGAGATGCCAATACCAGATGAACTTATGAGCCTGGGAAACAACTGCTACAATGCATTCCAAATGAAGCCATGTTTTCTACTTTAATAGCTATACTGACTTATTAATAAAATGCAATTATTTTTATTCATAGTGAAATCCACCTTTTCTAAAGATACCACCCTTTCCAAAGATGAAAATTATTGAGCTGAGATGAGTTAATCTACAGTTTTTCCCTTGGAAAACATTATTTTTAGTACAAGTTCCTGAATTTGTGCATGGATTGTTTTGTAAACACTGTTGCCGGGCAGAAATTTTCCCTCTTGTGCAGCTTGACTGAGTTCACTATAGCTGAATGACTGGGGACCAGATTCAAGAATGCTTCATGTCAACAAATGTTCATTCAAACTAATGGGGCCATAAATGAGTGAGACTGTAAGTTCAAAGAATTATCAAGTGGTCACTCTTTCCAAACTTCCAAGCACAACTTTCCAGTGGAATGGCCTAATACGCAAATTCAATCATGCTGTTTAGCCAAGCACTGCATGGCTGTCCCGTATAATCTTGTAACCTATCTTTCACTATACCGTAGCTCTGGCAAGCTGTGAATCCTTTGATTTACCAGCAGCTGCCACTGAATAAAGCCCCCACTCAGTTTTTTTTTTTTTTTGAAAATCAGTTCATTAAAAATTCATTACAGGTTTAAATCAAGTCATCACATAACAGACACAGAATCTGACCTATAGACATGAAAACTAGACATGTTTTGCTGCATCTCCCACAGTGTCACCACCAAATCTGTCCCCTCTGAGATTAACCCCCCATCCATTCTCATCTCAGCACCTTCCGTTATAATGGACATTGAAGTCTCCATTCTCCTGCAGCTGGATCGCTAATTAAAACGTCTGCCAGAGAGCCATGAGTCACATAGGCATAGTTAGATGCCTGTCATTGTGTAAACTTGGGAGGTGTTAAACATTAATCGCCTCACAGACAGACACTGGGACATTGATAAGGTTGGTCAGCACTTTTGAACTGATATAACAGTCTGCTCTAAATTCAGAGGACAAATGGCCTCAAACTGAAGAATAGATATATGTTTTACTGTTTGTTTTGTGTATATTTCAGTACATTTCTATAGTATGTAAATTGCAGTATGTAAGATCCCACTGGTAAAAATCAGACCATCATTTGATGATGATGTGACGTGATGATATGGCAAAAATATGTTTTGTTTATTTTTTTGAAGGCCAGATAGGGATGCTCTGTTTTAAAATACATTGCTAGCCTCAAGCGATGAGGAAATCCCCTCACTTCTCGACAGCACAAGACAATGACATTAAGCTACAATTCAACATAATATGCTGCCGTCCTCAGGTAATAAAGACGGAATAACAGCGTAGAAGCCTAAAATGCCAACGAGGATTTTATCGCTGTTTTGAGAGCACTGTTCCTCGCTATTGTCGTTTTGATCATCGATTTGGAAGAGCAAACTCATTTTGCAGAAGCTTAGAGTGAACATCAGTCTTGGATGATGAGAAACCCAACCCCATGTTATTTTCAACTGAATAGCCAATCAGATCACACCAATCACAGTCACCATGGCACTTTGATTGGCTACCGATGACATCATTACTACAAAAAGTAAAACACATCACCAATTAATGATAGAATGCTGTCCAATCAGCCAATCGGCTTGTTGTTTGGAAGCCCCTGACAACATGCCTTCGAGGCTGGCTGTGTCCTTTCTTTCTCTCACCCTTCAGACCACTCTTACATCTCAAAAACTTAAACTAGTATGCGCTTTTAGAGTACCACGCCAACAATTTCACATTCACTGGCAGAATTTTGAAAATACCAGATCAGAGACACACCTGATGAACACTCAATTTTAGACGTCCTTCTACAAGATGGGATTTTTTAATTTTTTTATGAGCCAGTATTATCATAATAGTAGCATGACTGGTGTCCCCCACATAGAGCTATGGCTCACACTGATGTCATATAGTTGGCATAGCATTTTCAATCTGACTTGCGAGATAAACAAAGTCAGGTTGAGCGTGGCAGGGCACTACTTGCTGATAACTGCAATGCAACATCAGTGGTACCATCCTGATAGTGAAAGTGTTTTGCAAGGCACCAGGGTCAAAGTGACAGACAGATAGTCTGAAAAGAAAAAATTTCTGAGGGTCTGTGTCAGAGAAAGCCATCTGTAGGGCCTACAGTAACACAATCAACCTTTCATTATGCTTTTGCAAAGAAATAATATGCCTTGACAATGGCTTTCAATAAGAATGATGGAAGAAAGGCCAGCTTAAACAATATGATATACAACAGACTATGTACCTATAGTTTACACGGGTAGGACACAAACAAAAGTGTTTTCACGACCATTTCGAATTTGCTGTCAAACTATCACGAAAACGCTATTTTAGTATGTAAATTGAAGGGATAGTTTACCCAAAATTAAAATTTCTGTCATCGTTTACTTACCCTCATGTCGTTCCAAACCTGCATCCCTGGTGAAAAAACCAGCATATGCTGGTATGTTTTGATGCTGGGATGCTGGTTAGGTATGTTTTGATGCTGAGTTAAGATGGTCCTTAGCAGGTTTATGCTGGTCATGTTGCTGGTCAAGGACCAGCATAAACCAGCAAAGGACCAGCATAAACCAGCATCCCAGCATCAAAACATACCTACCAGCATATGCTGGTTTTTTCACCAGGGATATGTTCTGTGGAACACAAACGACGATAACGTTATTCTAAAGACAAACAGTTTTGGTTACCGTTGACTTTCATTATAAGTTACATAGAAAAACCAAGTTCATACATGTTTAGAACGACGTTAAAGTGTATAAATGATGACAGAACTACATCTTTAAGTGGAATTCTACAATATTCCTGATATAATAGAATGTTGCGATGCACCAAAAATAATGATACGTTAAGGAAGCTGTGCAGGGATATAGTGTACACTTCATAGCTGCTACTAACCAGAGCCAATAACTGAAACTATCCGTTTTATAATTATTTTGTCTTTGAATATACAGACCATGAGTGATTCCTGCTTCATTATTTGACACGTTCAGAATCCACAGGCAGTTTACATGGCAAGTCAGCGCTCTCACTCCATCTACTGGTGACTCATGTCAACTGATGAGGGCACCAGGTAGGGGTGCCAGATATTACAAAAACGTTCTTTCATAAAAAACTACTGTCCTGGGGTGCGCTTTCCAAAAGCAAGTCGCAAGTTCCGTCGTTACCAATAGAGTTCAATAGAACTTGCGACCATAGTTAGTGAACGACGCTTTTGAGAAACGCACCACTGCTCGTTTTTGTACACATGACCTGCCTTTATTTTAAGGATGTTACCAGTACAGTGCAAATGGTTATTGCCTTGCTTGAATTGATGTAATTTAATAGCAGTCTTCCCATTTAAAAGAAATTCGGGATACACAATATATCAGTACAATATTGGTACGTCTCTTTAGTCTTTTATTTTTTTTATTTAGTTTACTTTTTCAAAATATTTAGTAGAGCATATTTTTTTTCTGTATCAGTTATCTTTACATGTATCAGTATCATTCAGAGGTTCATTATTGTCCAGACCTATAAAAAATGAAAAATTTAAATTCTGTGTTGGAAGTATTTCAAGAGACGGAAATATTTGCTGACACAGTTTGCCCACATTCTGACTCTTGTCACATGCTGACTCTTACAACTATTTGGAAAAGAACCTACTGCAACCTACTTTGCATCAGCATATGTAAACAAAATTTCACAAAGTGAAACTGTTTTTCATGTGCTGTAAATCCCTGTATAAACGTGTATTTAAAGGATTGTTATTGGTATAAACAGTCAATCTATAAACAGAGACAACACAGAAGGCTTTCTCTAGGACATAATTGAATTATTTTTGATTTGGCCATATCTAAACAATCCAAAAGGAAAAGCAAACTGAAAAAAAAAAGCATGAGGCAACTTAAAGTTGAATAGTGCAGAACAGAGCTGAAAAGGCATGCAGTGAAAATTACAGTATGCAAAACAGCTAAAAAAAAGTTTAAAAGGCCATAGAATAGGGATGAATAATTAGGTACAAAACATTCATCTGAAATACAAATCCAGTCAGTAGATTAGAATACATAACCAAACTATATTGTATTTGGAGAAATGTTAATTCCTGCTCAAGTCAAATAATATTCTTAGTAAATATTCTGATTAATAATACCCATATGTTAACAAACAGAGAAGGATAGAGATGAAATGCATGTACCAGATGAAGTTCAAGTATTTTGAGGCAGCTCATTTATAAATTATCTTATTTTGGCACAAGAAAAATATTCACCACAGATGAAAAAATACTTCTGAGAAAGCAGTTCATGCTTACAAGACTACGTGTCCGAAGAAGATGGGTGAGAAATACTAGAAATACAGCGTTCAGCTCTTAAAGTGACAGTTCTTCGAGAGGTCAATAGCTTTAGTTCAGTTCAGTATGTGTCACTGCAGCTGGTTCGCTCTCCTTTGTTTATGAGTTTGTTTTTGCATTACATTGTCGGGTTGGTACTGACTTCAATGACAAAGTCATCTAAGCCTGTTTCTCTTGACCACAATGGTTCCGGCCACAATGTCATACACAGTCCTGTTGTGCTGAAAGAAAAGAAGTGTGATGAACGCTGGAAAGAAGAAGGCAATGGAGAAGTTCTTGTTTAATGCTCTCACTGTCGACCTACAAGAAAAATCACAATATAAGCAGTTTAGAATTAAATTTAATATCAAATATTTAATTTAAAAAAAACAAAGAGTGATGTTAACAGCAACACTGACGCAGAAAGCGTGACGTTAGTCGCCGGGACCACAAGAACGCGGTTTGGCTGAACCAGGACGGAGCTGTCACACGTGACCACTCGTAAGCCAATGAGGAACTTCCCTGGTGTCGCCCCACCAGCTCCCCAAATACAAATGATCTGAAATCAATCAAAACCACTTATACAGGTCTTCGTTAATTATTAAAGAAGATTAAATCAATTGTTTGAACTTACCTCATAAAAGCAAACTAATATCCTGTACACCAAAGCCACAAGCATCATCTTCTGCAATTCCTCCATTGATGTGTCCTCATCGATCTCTTCTACAATGAAGTGCATGGCAAACTTTGAGATGTCCCTAAAATTGACAAAGAGTTAAATGCACGATTTTTAATGAAATACAGCATGAGAAATGTGTTGGAAAATATATATTTCAGACTCACTTCATTCCACTGAAGTGGACAATACTGAGGATAATTGTGGCTTTAATGAAGAAAAGAATAAAGAAATCCACCATTTCCGCCAAGAACCGTTGGAGAGGAGAGGGAATAGAATATTCTCTACCTGGATAAAACACATTTTAGACATGGACTTTTTGGAAAGTCATCAAATATGTGACCCTGGACCACAAAACCAGTCGTAAGTAGCACAAGGTCAAAATTAACGATTTTTCTTTAATGCCAAAAATCATTACTATATTAAGTAAAGATTATATTCCATGAAGATAAACAGTAATATGCATTGATAAGAACTTCATATGGACAACTTTAAAGACAATTTTCTCAATATTTTGATTTTTTTGCACCCTCAGATTCCAAATTTTTAGTTGTATCTCAGCCAAATATTGTCCTATCCCAACAAACAATACATCAGTGGAAAGCTTATTTATTCATTATTAAATCTCAATTTCAAAAAAATGACCCTTATGACTGGTTTCGTGGTTCAGGGTTACATATGTTATAATACATTGCATAGAATAATAACCCCACATTTTCAAAGATAGAATAATATTAATCTCACAATTAAAGAATCACTCTAACATTAACAAAAATAAGGAATGGTGTTTTTTTAATTCCCCTTTCTCAAATTATAATGTCTCAAACAAAATATATTTTAATGTGAATCATTTCATAGGTTTTTCCCATGTCTGCAATTTTACGTTCTATCCAGTTAGTCTTTTATAATAATCTTTAACTAACAAAAGCCAGGACTTCCACGACATCACCCTCCATCATTTTTCGGGAATACAACAACAATACAAGTATTAGCAATAGATTTAATACATTTTGTGATGTTTTGTTGTATAGTTTGCTTGTTTTGCTATAAAATATTCCATCCTGTTAGACAAAAGTATAGAAATCAGTATGACGGTTACAAATTTAGTGCTGTCAAGCTGTTAAAGTTTTTGTTTACATAATATATGTGTATTGTATATTTATTATGTTGCATGTATATATTTAAGAAAAATATGTTATGTTTATATATATTAAAAATGTTTAAAAAATAATGTTAATTTTATGAATAAACATATACATGTAAATATGTTCTAAATATATACTGTATGTGTGTGTATTTATATATACATAATTAATACACACAGTATACACACATATACAACAAAAACTTTCATTTTGGATGCGATTAACGTTAATCGTTTGACAGCACTACAATCTATCACCTTCATATAACCATCAATGCCTTAATGAACAACTTCAGCTAACTTTCTATCCTGTCAGACATCCTGCTAATTTATTGACGATGTTCACATAATAAAGCCATAATAATAAAAAGTTAAGGTGCTTAATTGCTACGCAAACTAAACAAAGTCATCTGTCATTTGAACTGTCATATTTACCTCGAGCAATGCAATACAGCAGCTGGCAGTATTAACAACAAAGCAAGATAACACGTTATTCATTTGATATTATTACCTGGCTGCTGAGCATTTCCATTAGCGTGCTGTTGTTGCTGCTGCTGCTGTTGTTGTTGTGGTAGCTGCGCAGGTGCTGTGGCAGCAGCTCTAGAGTTCTGTCCGCTCGCGTCAGCAGCCGGAGCCGCGACGTTCGCAGCTGCAGCAGGAAAACCAAACGGGTTGCTAAACCAATTGCGAAGATCTCCATTAGACATATCTGCACCCCATGTCGTCGCCCCAGGCGTGTCATTTGTTCCTTGTGTCGGGAAACACGGTGGAAAGGAAAACGCAGACATGGCTATCCAGCTCTGCCAGTTCATATAGCTGTAGTAGTACTGCCACATCCACTCCTGTAATTTCTCGCAGTACTCCGTGGTGGTAACAGCGGTGGATGTGTCTTGCTTGCCCTGGGAACAGGGCTTGTGATTCTGTGTTTTCATATTTTCACCGTCCCCAGTTCTACTGGTTTTTCCTAACGATTTTTCCTTATCACGAGCGTTTTCGTCTAACTCCGCCATGACACTTTTGTTTTGTGACGAAGTCGGTATCAATTTATTCAACTTCCGGCAATATTTCGTAATGCATAATAAAAGTAATAGATTAGTATTAGCATAACAAAAGCGCGATTCTTCTTACCTTCTCCGTGGTTGTGTTAAGTTTACAAACGATGATTCAAGGAGGATATCCGTCAAGCTTTTATTTCTCATCCTTTTACACAACATAGGAGAGAGCATGGTAAGATGTGCCACCCCCTTAATCTAGCATACTGTGCATTATTTATTGTCATGTGACTATATATTTAGACTCATAATATACATCATAAAAAAATATAGGAATTTTTGTAGTAATGTGATGTTACTCAGTTAATAGCAGACATACAGTACATACTTAAATATAATAGGAATAACATAATATAGGCAATATGATATAGTTTCTTTTTAGGTAAGAGTGGCACAACTTTCCCCACTCTCACCTACAGAAACCCAACACTGTTTAGCTTTCTAGATTGCTTTCTTTCTCTCTCTTAAATAATTCAAGATCATAGCAAATGGATGACAGTAGACACTTTAATGAATTTAACTTAAAGTATGACAGTGAAAATGTATTACAACATGTTACAGACACATTGGAGTCATGTTTTGAACAATAGTGGTAAAAATGTATCTCAAAAGCCTAGAGTCTAATGCATATTCATATCCCATGTATGACACTGTCTTTTATTTACTTTTACAATAGCTGGTATTGGATTTAACTATGTTTTACAGTCATTTTGTACTTCAGAAATTCACATTTAATTCAGTGTATTATTTGCTGTTTCTTTGTAAGTATCTGGGAAATTTACTAGCAATTTCTGAGTGAAAATTGTTTCACCACCAATTTATTTTACAACAAACTATTTTACTGATAGCTATTTTATCTGATTTACATATGTGACCCTGGACCACAAAACCAGTCATAAGGTTAAATTTTTTGAAATTGAGATTTGTAGATCGTCTTATTGTATGGTTTGTTAGCATAGGACAATATTTGGCCGAGATACAGTTATTTGAAAATCTAGAATCTGAGGGTGCAAAAAAATATAAAAATATTGAGAAAATCGCCTTTAAAGTTGTCCAAATGAAGTTCTTAGCAATGCATATTACTAATCAAAA
>JAHKKF010533685.1:34799-57109 GCA_019740295.1 Labeo calbasu
CAAAATATCTTAATGGAATAATATCCTAATGATTTTTGGCATAAAAGAAAAATCGATTATTTTAACACATACAGTGTATTGTTGGCTATAGCGACAAATATACCCGTGCTACTTACGACTGGTTTTTGGTCCAGGGTCACATTTAGCAGAGGCGTATTAAGCAAAATTCAGTTTAACTTCTAAAATGTTACAGACACAGTGAAGCCGTGTTAAAAAAATGGAGTCTACCTGAGACAGGTGTTGAGTGTGGCCGTAACCATGACGTTCATAAACCACATCAACGACAAAGTCCAATTAACTGAAGCAATAATAAGAAAATTGTGACAATATCAATGTACAGGTTCAGAGCAGCAAAGATGTACTCTTCTGGATTGATGCTGTATTTGTGCTTTCCACCCAGTATGAGCTGCGTGTCCATCACCAGGTACTTAGAACAGAAAACGAAAGGGAATGAAAGCCCTCCTAGATAAGGCTTACGCATATACACTTAGACAAAGCTACAAAGGATAAAGCATGAGCTTACCACAGAGAAGATCAAAGTTCCCAGTGATGCGTAAAAGATGTACAAATACTTTGGAACATAAAAGTTAGCATGAATTAATATTGACAAGTAAACATATCGGATAGGCAGAAGAAATATTAGTTGATGCTGATATTAGCTGATATACCTGTGATCTCAGAATTGCACAGAGCAAACCAAATGAAAACAACGTCCAGCATAATGCCCATATGCTCCCTGATAGACCTGTGAAGTCCCACTAAAAACAAGCAAAGGCATGTTTATTTACTTTATTATAACTAAAATTTAGTTAATACAGTACATACAGCCAATTTTGTAACTTACTTTAGACTGCAGTGAAAACAAACTCAATGCAAGAGAAACCAAAGCAGTTGCACCCACTGCCCAGAGCACGGCCTCTGCTGAATAGTACCTGAATAGTTATAACAATTCCTTACTAAAATACTGGCTTTTGAATAATTGAAGAGCAAGTTTTTGAGTAAGTGAAAGGCATTTAAATCTGTTTTAATGACGCTTTTTACTCACACTACCACTGAGCCAAGAAGAAGGCCCTCTATGATTGTCTGTGTGGGAAAAGAGCACTTAGCATTTACAGAATTATCACATTTAATGCTCACCGCAATTAAATGCTACAGTGGCTCTGTGCTTTACTTACAAACACCGCTAGGAAGATGAAGTTTAAGGGAACTTTGCGACGGATGTTACCACAACAGATGAGCACAATGATCAGAACAAACGTTGTACACCTTGCAGATTTTGAGCAAACACAAGAAGTCAGTGTAACATATGTATGGATTCTACTGGACGCAATACATGAATATTCTTTAGGACATGCAGAATAAACGAGAAATGCTCACATCATAGTGTAGGTAAACCAATATGTTTCTCTAGCCCAGTCATGGAGTGTCTCCCTATAGGAAAAGGGCATAAATGTCAGCATTAATAATATACTGCACTCGCATTACTGTAAAAAAAAAAATTGCAGTTGTAGTATTTATTTATTTACTTAAGTTTTCCAAAGAAATCTCTTATGCCTAAGGATGCTTTTATTTGATAACAAATACAGTAAAGACAGTAATATTGTGAAATATTATTACAATTTTTTATTTCAATATATTTTAAAATACAATTTATTTTTGAAGGCAAAGCTATTTTCAGGAGCAATTACTCCACTCGTCAGTGTCACATGATCAGTGATGGAATAGCGCCGTTATAAATAAACTAACGGCGTTATTTTTTCAGTAACGAGTAATCAAACTAATTACTGTTTCCCCGTTAAAACGCCGTTATCATTACTAACAATAAAATGCGGCGTTACTATAATTTATTATTATAATATTGTTTTTCGGTTCATCAGCGTAAGGTTACCTGTATTTGACAAACCGTAAACTCTAGTGTGAAGGCACATGAGCCGTCGTTTTGTCTCATACACACGAAAAGATACAGAGCGAGAAAGTCTTACAACATGCAGAACTGACGTGCACCATGTAACCGATATTTTTTGTTGTATTTTCCTGTCAAAATAACGACGTTTCTTTGTAATTCTTCAGCTTTTAAGAACTGACGGTTTCTCCGGAAGCAGGCGGAACTAACAAACGGCAATCTCATTGGTTGGCGCTCACCTATTATCGTCCCTGTTTTGATTTCAGCAAATCAGTTTGAGCGAACGCAGACAATGTGATTAATATTCATGAACCCAGCAGCTCATTAATCCTTAGTGCGTTTTAAATTGTTATTAGTACTAGTTACTAGTACTAGTTTCGCCCCCCCCCTTATTTTATAGAAACACTAAATTACAAACAATATCTTTAGCACCACCAGCAGTCTTAAGTTCAGTCAACATGACAAATATGCATTCATACATGGTTTTTCTACCTAATGAAGTTCTAATTACTAAAGTTTAACACTACATTATAATAATATCATGCTTGACTGACTGATGCTAAATGTACTTTCAGATATTTAAAAATATGTGCCATTAAGCTTTATATATACAGGATATTAGATAATATTAGTCTGGAAAAAATAAATTTATTTCATTTAATTTTCATTCACCATATTTACAATTGGGGGCATCCAAGTTATTTGACATATTTGAACATTTTTTGAAATAGTAACACAATAGTTACCTTCCCTGGTAAAAGAGAAGTAACTAGTAACTATAACTTTTTTTTTTTTTTAAGTAACATGCCCAACACTCCACATGACTCTTCAGAAATCATTCTAATATGCTGATTTGGTGCTCAAGAAATATTCCTTCCTATTATTAGTGTTAAAAACTGCTGTTCTGCTTTTTTCACATTCATTTCATGATTCTTTGATGCACAAAAAAGTTCAAAGCACAGCATTTATTTGAAATTGAAAGCTTTTGTGATATTATAAATGTCTTTACTCTCACTTTTGATCAGTTTAATTCATCCATGCTGGAAAAAAAATATGAATATCTTTAAAAAAAAAAAAAAAAAGTGTATATATAGCCTGTATATACATGTATGTATTAACTGACCTAAAATAGTCATTTGTTGGCATGTATACCTAAGAAGCTCAAGCCTTTGAAGTAACACTTAAGTAGGTCTACACTTTCATTATCTGTCATTTGTGTTTCGAAATGAATTGAGGTGTGGCAACATAAACACCTGTCTACTTACCAGTAAAGAAAAGCACAGATGATTCCAACAGTTATTAATAGCTGAACCATAAGTGTCAGATACACTTTTCTTATGAAACCTACATGAAGCACATTTAAACACAAGAAACAAGTTTTTAGCATTGATTTTAGCATTCCCATGTACGTGACCTTACTGATAGCTATTTAAAAGTACGTAGGCTCTTGTTTTATTAAAATTTGATTGTACGCATACTGTAGGCCTACATATAAATACATACATATGTTTTATTTGTAAAAACGTTTTAGTGATATTTTATGTATTTTTGCCAGGTAGTAAACACACACACACACACACACACAAATATCAAGAGACATGACCATATTATGTTCTAACACACACACACACACACAAACTTTACAAAAACATTATTTCTGACTGTAATATCATATCCAAAAGACATTTCAAGAGAGTACAGCTGACCTCTTCTTATGGTAGCATCTGAAAAGCAGTTCTCGTCCTCAAATCCCACACTGTATTCTGGGGGAGCGCTGTCTGGAATCCCCATATTGACAACAACGGGGGGCATCATGCCAGCGGTGGGCTGCCCAGCGGGGGGCATCATGCCAGCAGTGGGATGCTCAGCGGGGGGCATCATGCCAGCAGTGGGCTGCCCAAAGTTACCCTGCGTGGCATTAGGATATTGCGGAGGGTAATAGGAGTGGTACGGAGGGGGAGGCTCTCTGTTCATATTGTATCTCTCAACAAACCTGCGTAAAAGTAGATACAGTTAAAAAAAATGGAGAGTAAATAGTACTCTTAAAACTGTTTTCTGATAGATGTAATCCACACAGACAAATACTACTAGAATGACGGCATATTTATCTTGAGTAGTCTAGTAATGACATATGATTAAAATCTAAAATTCATTTAGAATGATATGATATAATTTTCATCTAATACTTAAAAGTGACAATGATACTGTTAAATTTTGTTCATATTAAAAACCACCACTTACCTTTCGGTCTAACACCCCTCTGCTTCCTGTTATGAGTAGTGTAAGGGCAAAGTCTGTTCTCGATGAGTTTGTCTCCAGAAGGACAGGACTTTGCATAGCTTATCAAATCAATACACATTTGTGCGAGCCAAGTTCACATGTGTGATTTTTTACATTCCACAATGAAAAATACACAATGAAATGTACAATTAATAGTGATGTTACCTCTACTGAGCCTACCTGTGCCTCTAAAATAAACAGTTTATTTCACTAGAAGACAGTCTCTTTATGGTGTAATTAAAGGCATATTTCACCCCAAAATGAAAATGAATGAAAAATTACAATTCTGTCGTTATTTGCTCACCATAATGTTCTCTAATTTAATAAACATACGAACAAGCTCCAAAAATGGCAAAAGGCATCATAAAGCATATCTGGGCCTATTCCTCACACAAAGTTATTGTGTGGATTTGGAATTAGTGCATACTTGTGTTTTCTGCAACATACACTACCAGTAGTGAGTAGTGAACAAACACGCGCACACACACACACACACCATGACCACACACCCGGAGCAGTGTGTTTTAAATACTAAAAATAAAAAATACAAATATTTTTACTATTTAAAAACAGTTATTTTAAATGGTAAAAATGTTTTACTATTTGCTGTACTTTGGGTCAAATAAATAAATTGGTGATCAAGAGATTTTGGCTGGTAGTGTATAAATTATATTTCACAATATAAAAAGTGTGACCATCTGCTGAACTTTACCTGTGTTCCACAGAAGAAAGAAAATCTTTCAACCAACAGGAGGGTGGGGAAAATAATGACAGAATTTCATTTTGGGTTAAGCTAATAGTTTAATAAAACAAATTGTGTCCATTTTCATAATTTTCCTACAATAACTAGCCTATTACAGCGATTTCAAATGGCAATATGACTAAGTACCTGAATTTGCATTATGTCAGCAAGAACTACCTACAAATACTCCATTAAACATTACATTGCATATCCTGTAGATGGCGTTAAACATATCGACAACTAAATGTGCAGGTGTGCTACCTTAATCATAAATAAAACATGTGCCCATAACTTAAAATAAATGACAAAAAAACAAAGATCAAGAAAATGACCATTAATAATTCATTAGCCGCTTATTTGTATGTAAATATATCCAAACACTGGCGGATCGGTCCTGACTAATGAATAATTCATAAGCTTCTGCAGCAGTGTTCATGCCCGCTGCCTATGCGCAGCTTTTAAAAGGACAGTCAAGCATCTTAGAAATAAAACTAGTTAGAAGTAGTTTTGTCATCCGTCACTATTTAGGTGTATTTTAATGTTTACAGTTGTAATCTTTTTAGCATTTGGCCGGGCGCTACAAACTTAGGTAAGAAAACGTCCGCAAGGTAGGTTTCCATAGCGACGGTTATATTCCAACACGAGTTTTTCCAAGTTGTAATCTGTCTCGATTTAAAAGTCGACCTGGTTTGTTTTGATGCACAACCGTAGCAAGGCTACAGGCAAAACGTGGGAGGGGATGAGATGAGGGGAGGGAGGGCGAGGAGGCCGAGGCGAGGATGGGAGGAGTGAGCAGAGAACGAGAGAGAGAACCGCTCAGCCACTGGCCTTCAGCAGAGTGCTTAATATTCAATGACCTGTGATCCAAACTCACGCAGGGGACGTCAAAACAACAGTGGTTTAATCATCTCAAAGAAGGAAGCACAGGGCGAAGTGAACTACTGCTCTTGCACTCGAAGCCAGCGCTTGGCACTGGCGATATTCAAACTTTTGCTTTCAAGAATTCATTTCCAAAGTCAGGATGGAACGGCGTCTTGTATCGTATGCAAATACGTCTGCTGACGTAGTTGATCATGTGGGTTTTGGCGTAGATCCCCCTGTGATCGCCAATTTTTTTCGGCTGTTGTCTTTAGAATTCGGCAGAATCATTACAATCGTACGGTTCTCTAGGCTGTACACGTGGAAAAGTACGCAATTTTGGACTCTAGCTGTCAATAACCTCACATCCCAGCGTTTTCCGTTGGTTGGTGGGCAGGTAAGAATGGCTGAATTATTCGTGTCGCTTGGAAAATTAGCAAACAAACCTTAAAGTTGCGGGCGCGTTTGAATACACACAATAAGTAGTTGCCCGAAACGTGCTGTAAAGTGCGTCGGATGTCAGTTGTTTATTTCAGCTGAACTTTGTTTGCCCAAGGCATATTGTAGAAAGTGAGCACGAGAATAACCGCATCGACCTGACCCGATAACCTCAGTTTTAACGTTTCCAGCGCTGTGATTTGGTGTGGCTTGCGGAAAGTTTCACAGAATGGTTAAAGTTAAGCGGCAATGGGGGCGAGAACATGTCTACTTCTCTGATGTCGAAATAAGCAGCAAAATATGGCTACCAATGTCGACATGGCGTTACGTCGGTCCAAGTGATTTCTACTGGAGTCTATTTTGCCTCAACAAAACCATATTTTCCACTGTACGCCACGATCGGAAATCTATTTCCGACTAGGAATGATTAATTCATGCACTTGTATGAAGTGAGCATGGCACGCAACTACTTTGATTTCGGCTTGGTGTCGTATGATGTAGGCAGTGGTGACGCCTTCCACGACCATACTGCATGGTACACGCATCAGACGCGAGCCACATTGCAGCACTGTGTTCACATCTGTGATAGTTCCCAAAATTGTCGCATCCATACTGCTAGAAACAACACCCTATATAGAGCAAGTGCATTTCTGAAGCTGATTATACAACTCAAGGGTTGTTTAAAAATCTTAATATAGCCTAGTTGATGCATCGTAAATCAATATTCCTAGGACACTTCAGGTGATTCAAGTGTGACAAACTAACAGCCCACACGTGATATTTGCTTCAGTGTGCAGACACATGTAAATCCAAATGCTTTCCCAAGGAATCTACAGAGTACAGACCAAATCTTTCATCTGTCAGATAACCTGCCCTGGACTGTTAGGTCTTTTCTACTTTTTAAGGTAGTCTGGTGTTTCTGGAAAATAACTTTTAGAATTTAGTGGATGAATGTGAAAAGTTTAGCAGTTTAGCAGAGTTTAAATGAAGTCATACCTGGCAGTAAATCTAATTCAAACCTCATATGTGAAATAGTTTTGTCTTAGTAGTAAAATAATCATATCTCCTTCCTTGGAGTCTCATATTACTCAGCGTAAAATACTCTGTGTTCTTACCACATGCTTCATTATATCATGGACTGTGTAATCTGAGGTTTACAGCTTAAAGCTGAGTGAGAGAAAATCACTGTAGTTGCTCGTTGGTTGACTTTGACTTGTAATTTGTTTAGGATTATCAATTAGCACCATGTTTCATTATGATGTTTATTAATTTAAGTAGATATGTGGCTTAAGTGATCTTTAGAAATTGTCTTAGGTTAATAAGCGCACTGTAAAGAAACTGCTGTTTTATGTGTTTGAAGTTATTTTTTCCTGTCGTGCTCACTGAAGGCCATTCGGATACAATTTCCCAGAAGTTTATTCTGTATTTATGCCATTTTAAACATTCTCGTTTTGCCTGGCACAAATACACTTGCCAACCTTTAGCGTTCACCTTGTGGGTGGTAGTATGGAAACATCTCTCATTACAAAGCTTTATTCACGGAACCAAGACTGAGACAACTTTTGCGAAGTAGTGACGCGTGTTGTCAAAAGTACAACTCTGCTTGAGTTGCTCTGGCACAAAATGCGGTTTGTGCCAGGTGACTAGCTGGATTCAAAATGGCTGCCCGCGTTCGTGAGGAGCTGACGTCTTTGAGGAGGTGGTTGCTGCTGCCTCTGCCTCGTAGCTTGTGCTGTCGGTGACTAAGCCGACAGTCGCTGATGTCACAGCCGTGGGCTGGGCTCCCTTGAAAGCTGCGTGTTCTCTGTCGGTGCTGGTGGTCATGACTCCACTGAAAGCAGAGCCTCTTTGTGAGGGAGTCTGGCCTCACATTGGAGCCAGGTTATTTATTAGTCATCACTAGTAAAGCTATTAATTTCCCTCTGCGTTCATGTACTGGAAGAGAGAGAGAGAACTAATGTGTGCTACCAGCTGAAGTTGCAGTTGAAGGTGGCATACTATCTTGTACTAGACCGCTGCATAATGAGTACAACAAATCATGATTCATCACTATTCATGACTGTATTCGTGTCATATCTTGCGATCATTCTCGTATATGATTATTACATGTATTGGAGTGCATTTGAGTGGGCTATACAGGATAATAGATTCTTGCTTGAACTAAAGAAAACAATCTGTTTGAGAAGGGAGAGAAGCGTTCAACTTTTTGCAGTCGCTCGCTGTTGAGCAGCCTCTCTGTTGCCAATTTTCTGCCCTACTTTTGCAGTCGTGACCCAGCTTTTTTGAAGGTGTAATGGGGAGATGCTGCGCATAACTACTGACCATCATAGCGAGTAGCAGAATAATAAAATTCGTAACAAATGAGACAGAAGTTTATTCATTTGCATGTGTAGGTGGTGTTTGATTCAAGCGGCTACAGCGATCCTCAGGTGACCTGAACTACATTCACCTTGCGTCTGAGCTGCTGTATAATTTTTTTAGCGAAGCTAACTGTTATAGCAACTGCGAAAGACGGTGTTGCTCCATCAGGGACATGACATTAAATGATTTAGAAAGAATTTATGCTTGAGTTACGGTCTTATCAGTGCACTGACCTGAACTTACAGTATGGAGAAAAGAAAATAAGGGTTGGAGTCAACAATGTCTGTCACGTGGAGTGTCTATTCTTAGTTTAGAGAGGAAGTTTATCATTTTGAACCTGTGCCTTGGAGGCCTTGTCAGAAATGGCGGTGTTTAGATGAGCTTCCAAGATACAAATAGCAATTCAACTCTTTTTTTTTAATTGGTGAGGAAAAGCTGGGTGGAAAAGGAGACAAGCTTGCTGCATAGGACCTTACGGATATTATACTCCAAACCGGGGGAGACCGTCAGGTGACAGGTGGGCTGATGATTTAAAAAGTTTTGTGATGATAATGTTATACTGAGTCCAAACAGAGCGCAACATTGATGCTTGTACTGCAGAGACAGACAATGCTTCTAGTTCTCTCATTCATGAGCTGGAATAATTCAGTCATACAATGTAATTAAATAAGTTTTCATCCTTTATAAGATTTTAGACTTTGAGAGAGACGGATAACAGCTCAGGATGTGCTTGTACCAATAAAAAGATAAACAGTAGTCAGTGAAGATGGTCCATTTTGATGCACAGTTATAACTTCAAAGCACTTCTTAACTGTATGCCTGAGCTGAGCTGAAGAATTTTACCCGCTTTTCATGTCTGTTTCAGACAGCTCACTTATTTTTCAGTTCTCTGCTTGTAAGGTGTTTCTTACAAATCTATTAATACTTCTACATGCCAGATAATGCACATAAAAAGGACTTGTAAATGATTTGATTGGATGCAAATGAGTTAAGGATGCATCGTAATTAAATTTACGACTGATTTGGTTAAACTATTATCATTTTCATATGATGTCCAATAAAGCAGTGATTCCTGATTTAAAATGTTATATTGTGTATTAACAAATGAAAATATATTAAACATATAAATTCCTCAAGTGATTTTAGGCATCACAACTTTACAGTTGACCAGGGCTGGGTTTTGAGACACATTTCACCATTTGATTCAATTCTGATTCAGAAGCTTGAGATTCGATTTGATTTCTGATTGGATTATTCTGGATATATATCAGGTACAGTATATCCCAAATTTTTTACATGAACTATTACATTGAAGGTTAAAATGAACTAATTTGCAAACAAGCGATTAAATTACACTTGCATGTTACAAAAGTTACAATTACATAATTACCTCTCTAGAGTTAATTTTTCTAGCTGACTAACAAGTTTGTGGTCACCGAATATGTTTTTCTGAGGTAAATTATGTGACATTGTTTACAATCTGTTATATTGACGTCTTTGCACGGTTGAAACACTGATTGAGCGATTACATGAGACAGGATACAGATTTCAGTAAGTTGTACTCTTTCTGGTATTAAAGCGGAGATGATCGACTTCTCTTAAACTGAGGTGCTACAGCAATCTGTCACTCAACATTAGTATATTGTTTAAATACTGTAATAAAATGGACAGAATTTGAAATCTGAGATTTTGTTTCATATCAAAAGTAACAAAGCACAAAGCTTATTGCGATTTAATTGGACGGGAGGTGTGCTACAATGTTCAGTTCATTAACTGAAAACAGGCTAGACTAATTTAAGAATCAGTGTAGTTTCGTAAAAATGA
Organism: Labeo calbasu; assembly: GCA_019740295.1. Classification (NCBI taxonomy): domain Eukaryota; kingdom Metazoa; phylum Chordata; class Actinopteri; order Cypriniformes; family Cyprinidae; genus Labeo; species Labeo calbasu. The sequence goes on from JAHKKF010533685.1 coordinate 45,206, forward strand.
GAATAAATTTGAGAAATCGAATATATATATATATATATATATATATATATATATATATATATAATATATATATATATATATATATATTTTACCCAGCCCTAGAATTTACAGTGTGAAATAAGGATATTCATTTTGAAATTTGTNCTAATTTAAGAATCAGTGTAGTTTCGTAAAAATGAGAATAAATTTGAGAAATCGAATATATATATATATATATATATATATATATATATATATATATATATATATTTTACCCAGCCCTAGAATTTACAGTGTGAAATAAGGATATTCATTTTGAAATTTGTTAGTGATATTAAATTATTTTAAAAGATTAACTTTCAGTGAGTGTTAGATGACAGCAAAGGTAATCTAAATGTAAAAATAGCGGAAATGAGCTTGCACGAGTAAATATTCACTATTGATTGATACAGATCAATTAAAACAGTCTCTGATAACTGCGATAACCAATATGGTACTGATTTATCCGCAGGCTTAAAATGAGCAGTTGTGGCATCATTGCACAGAGAGACAATTGTGATTTAATTTTCTGTTTACATCGGCATGTTGGAATGCATTAGATCAGATGAGGAAAGCTATAAACAAAAAGAGAAACAGTTCACTCCCAGGCAGTTTTTTACCTTCCAGTGTACTTCTCATCTCTAAAGTGTTTGTGTTGGTGTGGAATCATGCAGAGCTTTCTGTCTTAGTGGGATCTGTGTTATTCAGGCCTCTTATGTGTCATGACTCTAACTCACAGATGGATGACAGCAGTGATCACTGTCCAGTGGCATGAATCTGATATCCTTTGAGCAAACCAGAGGCTTAGCAGAGCCTGTCTTTTTTGTTTTATGATGAGTATTTCAGACAAGGCAGAAAACACAGTTGCCATTCAGGTCCAAACTGGCTGTAGTTAGAGTTGTATAAATGTTATCAAGTCATCAGATCAATAGAAGCTCTTCAGAATTATTAAAACCAGTTTAATGTTGTTCGATGAAAACATTTGCCCGTGTAGATACACAGTCATGTTAACCAACCGGTGTTACCGGATTATCATTTTATTTAACAAAGTATTTAACCCGAGGCTCATAGATGCAGTGCACAAACATGACCCTGATCTCTTGATCCTCAGTGTGACCCTTTCCATGAGTATTTCTTTACTCTCTGGGACAGCAGCCATATAACTTAGTGGTCGACCACAGAGATTTGGTTTCTTTTGAAGATACTGTATGCTGCTGAGCAGCCAGGCCTTTACAGATGGCTTTAGCAGGAACCTCATGCCCTCCGTCTCTAGTTACTTAGACAAAATTAAGCATGGTTTTCCCTGCATAATAGTGACCGGTTTTAAACAAATGCTCTGTGGTTCATAAAAAAATCCTTTGTTTTCACTGGAAATTGATTTCAGATCATATGTCCTTTTGAATTACATTTTTTGACCTCTTAGCTTACAGAAATAGTCTCTATGTAACTATACAAGCCATTTTTATGGATAGGGTGCAGTATGGTGTCCCAATACTTCTTAAAGCTGTAGAGAACTTTTTGACATATTATCTGACTTTTAGTCAATAGGTTTTCTACAGTGAGGCTAACCTAGAGTTAACCTATTTGGTTAAAATTTTTGGTTTGATTTTGATCATCATTTGGTATGTGTACAATTTAACTGTGTCCAATAATTAAAATCATGCAACAGTGTAATTTTTGTCATAATTGTGAATAACATTAAATTAATTCATAAAAAGCTATTTTAATAATAATCATAATTCATCAAACACACATTTTGTGTGCAACCCTGTTACTCTTATTTTTCTAAAATAGTTTTTTAATTGATTGTTTAAAAATGTTAATGTTTGGCTTACTTCGTGTTTATTACTGCAAAATAAAAGTTTTTTTTTTATAGGGCTGTCACTAACGATTATTTTGGAGTTATTCTCCAGTAATGAGAAAATTATAATGACTTATTATTTTTTTTTTTGGAAGTACTAAAAATAGACCTAAGTGAACAATACCCAGATAGCACACACATGTCTGCAAGATGTGTCTTGATCTGGAAAGCATCTGCTGTGTACAAACATCTGACAGATGTCTGTAAGATGTCAGTTTTGCATATATTGTAAATCATAAGCTTCTTAAAGATATCTAATAGACGTCTGTTTGACATCTGATAGGAAACACCCTATAGATGCAAACACTCTAAAAAAATACATCTTGCAGATGTAAATATAGACATCTCCGTGATGTACATGTGCTATCAGGCAATAATAATAATTTCAATTAAAGTATCAAAAGCAAGTAATCATTGTTTTATTAAACAAACCTGATAAAATACATAATGTATTATAAACAATAGTGTTAACGTACATTACACATTTTAACAAATGGCTGCTGAGGGAGCCAACCGCCTGACGATTGTTTTTACGCTTTACTGCACGGACTAATAATTGTTTAATATTGACTAAACAACATTTAAGTCAAATGTCCACTTAATCTTTAATATTTGGCCATTTCTTTACGACAAAAACGCTACAGTCACTGTAATTTCTTGAATATGTGGACATTAAAATGTGTAAACTCAGAGTGAGGGTTTGAGCTTTTATTTTGAAATCGCAATGAACAGTTAGCATATTGAGAAAGATATTGATGTATTCTCCTGTGTTTGCGTAGGTTTATAAAAGATTTACCTTACAAATCTGATGAAATGGCACGTGTTACGTTCCCAGATGAACATTATAGTAAACCCAAACACACAGCAATATGCAGGAATGGAGTCTGAGATGCTCCCCACATGTAAATGATAACCGTTTGTGTGGAGCAGCATTTACTGTGAATGGAGCCTCTCTGACGGTCTAATAATGCGTTTCATGGATTCTCATCTGTGGAATGCACCACTTCCGGTATTTTGCCAGTTAGCTGATACAGGCAAAACGCAATAGAGGATTTTTTTTAAAAAATCGAGTACTCTAATTGAATTGAGGAGTCGAGACAGCCCTACTGTTTTTAGACATGTCCTACATTTTGGTTAGAGGGTTGAAAAAGAAATTGAGTTGAAAATAAATTCTCAGATTTTTGTCTGACTTCCTTTGGTTGACAGTCAGTGGTTTTTTTTTTTTTTTCTCTTTCTCAAGGTTAAGCACACCCTCTCACTGCTTATTGCTTAAAAGATTACAAAAAAATTCACACTTTAATTTGTAATCTATTAGTGGAAAGTGGCAGGGAATGAGCATGCAGCCCTTTATTTCTGTGTTCTCACTAACAACAAGATGCACATATTGTTTTTTCAAAGTGTAACTTTGCTTACTCTGAATAAGCATAATTAATGCACCCACTCATACTGATTCATGAAACATGTATCAGCATATACACAAGTATACAAATCTAGAATTAATAGGATGAATACAATCTCTCAGTGTGGGTTTCACCCCGAAAGAACAGGCTCGGCCAAAAATAGGAATGCGGAACGTTCCTCATCTGGATCTCTGTGGAGAAAATCCCTCCCACCTGCTGCTGGGCCGTTTCCATGACAACGCATGAGTCCAGCTTTTTCGAGGCCTGTCCCTCGGTACCCCAAATCACTGAAAGACTGGACACCTACCCCAAAGGACTTTGAGCTCTGAGCCCCATGTCATTTGGCGACTGCAAAACTACTTCGTTCTCGCGAATACCCACATTTATCCTCATTTAGACCAATTATTTTCTTTCTCTCTTAAACGATGTTTAGTTCTTCCTACTGCAGCCTTGAAATTGTGCCCACATTTTCAGTCTAAAATTGAAGGGAGTGTGATCTATACCAATTACACTCCATACTTTTTGTCAGTATTGTCATGAAAAATAGCACTCAGTGTACATCTGTGCAGTGCTGCAGGCTTCTAGAGCCCCATTTGATGAGATTTAAATTAATTCTGCCTCAATCCCAAATTCAGCCCCCCCTACTGTGCTCCACAGTATTAACAGAGCTCAGTCTCCTCCCCTTCACAGCGGCTCCTCAGCAACATCCTCTCCTGGAAACATGCATGTTAATGCATGTGGATCCATACAGGAGAACCAATGTGCATGGTGCTGTTTTGCAACAGGCCACCGTAGTATGTTACAGAAACTGTGCTTCATGTTGAACACCCTCTAGTTAGTGGTTTTTTGCTCTAATATTGATGACCATTTGAATAGTGAATAAATAGTGTCAGGTTATGATTTTTTTTTTTTTTCTTGGTGATCGTTTTTGTTTTATTTGCCTTAAGTACACAATGTTCTGTTTTTTTTCTTGTGTCAATAACAGCTATTGACACTTGAGGCCAAGTAATGCTTCTTTTAAAAGGCTTTTGATTGAATGCTGTGTGATCATAACTTATGTTATCACATGCTTTTTCTTTTTTTATTGGCTGTAAGCCCTTGGCAAACACTTAAAATTCTGAGTTTGCATGATAAGTATTTTCCTTACCCTTTATGATTTTCATGAGATAATAAATGTACTGGCTGATTTAGGTGAAATCGTGTTCTCTCTCTCTATATACATACACGTATACAAATATATTAAGTGGTGTGGAAAAATGTCAAAATGCTAATTTTTTTTTTTCTTCCGTGAACTTTCGCTGTCCTTTTTGCCCTTAGCACAGTTTTCTCAAGGAGGGGGAAAAAAAGAGAAACGCTAGGGTTACATTATACTGGTGCTCTCGCAGTGAGTTGAGGCTGTGATATGAGATGCTCAGGGTCCCATCCATATTTAATCAGTCTCCAATGTACTCAGATCTGCTGAGGGCAACACAGGCCTGAGGAAGGCTATTATTGGACTGGACAAGTTCGGCCTAGCACAGGATGTTTTTGCCCCTCCCATCTGGACTGACCACCATATTGCTGATGCCTCTAATTTAATACACAGCTCTGGGGTGTGTATCTAAATGCTTTTATGCAGGAGCTGTAACACCTCAGCTTAATTTTTAATGAGGTTCTGTAGTCCTCTGTGATGATTTTCACACTAAATCAAGCTGTGTTGCACCTGAAGTGACAATTAACTGTGATTAAAAAGCTGATACCTTTTGCGTTGATAGACATCCGTTTAGTCACATTGAAACGGAAAGCACAGAGACTTGTAAACCTCTATTTTTCATCAATCTGTTGTTTATTTTAGACAGTGAAGAACCTTGAAAAACACTCTGCGTTTTCACATTCCGTGTCTAAGTGTCTAAAGGCAGTCACACACAACTTGCAATATCCTAAAATCGAAATCATTGGGTTTTTTTTTTTTTTTATAAACCTTTGCACACCGCAGCTGTTCATTATCTCTCGACAGCACCCTGATGTGACTTTGTGGACTGCTTAAAATTCTTTTGTCATTCTCAAGTTTTTCAAGGTGGACCTACAAAGATAGAAAATCTTAAAATGAATAATAATAATAATAAATAAATAAATCTGTCTGCAAGGGGCGAATATTGTAGGCTATAAGATAATTTTCAGTAACAAGGTTATCTGTTTGAATTCAGCCTACTTTGTTTCTTGTAATCTTTGTAATCTTTATATATATACAACATTCTATAAAACGGGTGGCCAGCATCGGTCCTAGAGAGCAGGAGGTTTTTCTCAGTTTAAAAAAAGAAAACTTATCCACATGAAAACGCAAAAAACACGGTATGAAGCGCTGTCAAAAGCATACCAAATTAACAGGTGGTGATATAACCCTAACTGTAAAACCACGTTGGCCAGAAGCCTGAAAAAACACACACTCCGACATCACATGCCAAAATCACCGGTTTCACCAGCTACACGACAGCACTTGAGTTTTTGAAAATCTTCACCCTGGCAGGAGTTTTCCAAAAGGTTCAGTCTCAGTGACCTGATACTGCGTTTGCATAGCGGTGTCACGATAAATCGATCTGTGGATCGATTCTATGATTTTCTGAATGCACTGCAACTCTCTCTCGAATCGATTCTGAGCTTAGTTTTTAACAGCAGATGGCACTGCGTCATACTCTGCTTGTTTCCAGTTCCTTATACACGCACAACTTGAACTTAAAATAATCATTCATAAAGTTCAAAAATTTTAAGCGAATTACAAGAGTGTTCATAGTGGACTGTTTACATTAATCTTGCGTCATAAAAGCAAAAGCAATTTCTCCGTTGAACACACAAGCGTTCTTCTTCGTGAGCTTTTGAGTGTGCGGTTAAAAACTAAGCTCAGAATCCAGAGAGAATCGCGATGCAATCGCAGGATGGATCCACAACTCGATTTACCGTGACACAGCTACATTTGCGCGTGGACGAATGGCCAAACCACATAGAAAAGGCTGCAATTTTGAAAATACCCGTTTTCGTGTGCACAGTGCCACAGTCCTGCAGTGTTCAGCTCCAACCCTAATGGTGTATTCACATGGCGCGTTAGCGTTAATGCATGACGGTGGGCGTGTCTGAAGCTTGGTGCTGAGGTGACCAGCCAATCACTTCACTTTTTTTGGTGTTGGTTTAAGGTTTTTAATTAATTATGTTTTAAGGGTTACTAGAAAGCTACAGGCAGGTGAGTTTTTGTCAAGGTTGGAGCAAAACTCTGCAGGACTGTTGTTGGGCATCCCTACTTTAAAGCTTAATGTTCATTCATTAAAATGAGCAAAAACCTTTAGGACTTTCCATCTTGAATCTTATCAGGAGTTGACTATGAACTGAACACCTACCTGTGATGTGGTGTGATCCTTCTTGTCCTGTGTTTTTCTCCCTTATGCACCCCAGTAATTGTTATATAGTTTATACCTTCATTACCATAATTTTAATGCATGAAAATCTAGTTTTGCTATATGAGTCAGTAATGCTTAATTTGCATCTCTCTCTTTTTTTTTTTTTTAATAGACTGTGTGATCTGGGATGAAGTCTCATGAAGTCTTCCATTGGAGCTGACATTCACAGTCAGCGGAATCATCCTTTACCGATCCTCCACCAGACAAAGACCTGCCCATTGCCCATCAACAGAGTCCCCCTGCACTGTACCGTCTTACTCCCCGACCATGGCTAGTCGAAGAAAGTCTACAACACCCTGCATGATCCGACCGGATGACTTGGTGAGTGCAGACGATCCAGAAGAAATGGATTCCTGTGCGGACGGTACCGAAGAGAACGGATCCTCGCATGTGTCTTCAAGCGAGGACTGGACAGATAGGAAGAGTTCTGTGAACTCTGTGCAGGAAGCAACGGAGCTGGAAAAACCTGAAGTGAAAACACGACCACAGAGGAAACTCCAGGGAGGCTACGAGTGCAAATACTGTCCCTTTTCTACACAAAACCTCAACGAGTTCAAAGATCACGTCGATTCCAACCACCCCAATGTTATTCTCAACCCACTATACTTGTGTGCGGTATGCAACTTTAACACAAAAAAGTTTGATTCTTTGACGGAACACAATGAGAAGTGCCATCCCGGGGAGAGCAACTTCAAGTTCAAGAGAATCAAACTCAACAGCCAGACCATTCTAGAACAGACAATCGAAGGTTCGAACTGTGCGGTCATCTACGATACAACCAGCCCTCATTCAGGAGAAGACTTTCCTGCTTTTCCTCTGAGCAAATCCAGTACTGTTAAGGTGGGTAAACCCAAAGCTGACAGTTTACGGTTGCAGGACGATAGTCCGTTGGACAAACTCGCTCAAGATCTACCGAAAAAGCAAATTACGGCAGTGAATGTGAACGGGACTGTGATAATCCCGGATGCAACTCTTAAGGATGGCCTCTCTCACATAATGCCATCCTTGCAACGGCCGCCTAACTACAACTTAGTACCAAAAATTGCTGTCCCCTTGAACACTTCAAAATACAACCCCTCGCTAGATGGCAACTTGACCCTCATCACCTCCTTCAACAAGTTTCCATACCCTACCCAAGCAGAGCTCTCTTGGCTCACTGCAGCCTCCAAACACCCCGAAGAACAAATCAAAGTGTGGTTCACTACCCAGCGGCTAAAACAAGGCATAAGCTGGTCTCCCGAGGAGGTTGAGGAAGCACGAAAGAAAATGTTCAATGGGACGATTCAACCTGTCCAACAGGCATTCACTGTCTTGCCTGCTCAGTTAACTCAGTCCACTAAAGCTTCACAGCCCCTTATCCAGACCGTCCCTTGCCATGTCCTTGGACAATCTGGCCTAGTCTTGGCACCAGTTTCCAATGGTTCATCTGCTACCGGTGCTCCTCTCGCACTAACGGTGACAAATCAAATAGCACAGGGTGTCAAGAGGCCCCATACAGCACCACTGGTTGCCCCAGAGATAAAGAGGCCTTCCATAATCCAGTCCATTCAGAGCACTCCCAAGTCTGTGTCTCCGACACCAAGCCTTTCTTCAGATTGTGAGAAAACCCCTGATCAGATCAGAGAGCTGACCACCAGCTATGCTCAGTGCCAGTTTCCTGATGATGAAGAAGTGTATCGTCTCATCGAGACGACCGGCCTCTCCTGGGGAGAGATCAAAAAATGGTTCAGCGATCAGCGCCATGGAAGCCATAAGGCAGTGCAACCGATTAAAACAGACCTCTCTACGAAGGACAGCCAACTGCATAAGCCTGTCGCCACACAGTTTCCACTCCTAGAGAGAGTCAAAGGCAAATCCTCAGAGCAAATGAAAAAGTTAGAGGAGAGTTTCCAAAGGACTAGCTTTCCAACCCAGGCTGAGATAGAGCACCTTGTGGCAGACACCAGGCTCTCCAAAAATGAAATTGACTGCTGGTTTACGGAGCGCCGTGCACTACGAGACAACCTGGAGCAAGCCTTGCTCAACTCGATGGGCTCAAAAAGGCTAGAGCATCACCTTCAAAGGGGGACACTGAACGGAGTCCACGAGCAGGACAGCAGACCCAGGGACTCGCCTCTTCCCATTCTCTCGTCCTCAGTGTCTCCAGAGGCCATTGACGGCAAGTCTCTCTGCCTTCTTAAAGACATGTTTGCACAAACCCAGTGGCCGTCACCAGAGGAGTACAACCAACTAGAAGTCCAAACAGGGTTAGCTCGTACAGAAATTGTCCGGTGGTTTAAGGACAGCAGATCCGCTCTGAAAAATGGAACATTAGATTGGATGGAGCAGTTTCAAAGTCTTAGCAACAAGAGACCGAATGGACAGAACAGCTCGTTGATCTCGGAGCAGGCCCAGAGTGTCCTGCAAAGGCACTTTCAAGAGACAAAGGTACAAAAAGGGGAGGGTTTTGAGAAGCTCGCAGAGCAGTCGAAACTAACCAACCAGGACATAGTCGAATGGTTCACCAGTAAGCTGGGCCACAACATGCCTGATATCAGCAAGAGCAAGGACCAACATGGACAGGCGAGCGTAGATGGTAAGAGGTGGGTTTCCTTGGCAGCTGACATTGATGGCAAAGATTACGATGCGCAGAGAGTGGCACGAGACCTTGAAGTGCTATCGGCAGAGCACAGAGTGACAGGATGAAGTGATAAAGGTAAACGTCCTTTTTTTTTTTTTATTTTTTTTTTTTTATTTAATTTTAACTAGCTGGTTGATATTTTGAATGGAGAAGGAGTTGCTTTCCCTAGCTGCTTCTCCCGATAATGTAGCAGATGTGGCTGTAAGACACCCAGAATGTCGGCAGGCTGTAATTTAGCCTTTAGAAAAACAGCTTGGCAGCGAGAGAGAGGGCAGAGCCCAAATTTTGTGTGCGCTGGGAGGGGGGCAATGTGTCAATTTTGGATTTTCTTTCAAACCTTCATCCATAATTGATGCGAGTCAAGTGGCATTTGTTGCTTGTTCTGTTGCAGAAGAAAACAGGCTGCTATGACTGAACTAGATGGGCCTGATGATTAAGGAATGACCTCTGTTGTCGCGAATGGAACCAATGATCTCATATCTGGACTTTGAGCTTATCAGAGACGAGATGGACTGGGAGCATCTGTGAAACACTGTCTGGAGAGTGACCATGGAGTGCCAAAGTTTGACTGCTATGTTGTTGTTATTATTATGTGTTTGTTTTTTAAAAGGGCCCTTGTAAATATTTTTTCTGTACTTCAACAGATTTGTAAAATTTTTTGAAGATGAGACTTTTGTTACGTTTATAAGAGGAGTCCCAAGACATTTCCCCTGACCCCTATAATGGAATGTTCAATCATTTTTGTGAGTGGACACAAAACTAACCCACCTGCTGGTGAAGCTGGTAAAAAAAACACAATGTGGTCCATGATGGCACTTAATATTTCAAGTGGACACATACAAGCGGTGCTTCAATAAAAACCATCTCATTCCAGAAAACGAGGTGATATTATGGACTTTTCTTTGGACCATAAACACATTGCCTGCACTCTCATACTGTACCTGATCACCAAGGGTACACAGCCACATGATGGACATAATCAATACTGAAATCAATACAATACAGAGATGCACAGCACATGTTTATTTGTAGTTATAGGCTAATTTCTGGCAATATTACAGTAACTGCAAATTTATCCGTATCATGTTGGCTTTTCTTGGTATCCGACACGTAGCTCCATTTCTCCACTACTCAGCTGTGAACTGCTTTCAGCTCGCTTAAGTGTATTTCTTTTTCCTGCAGCTGCTTTAGTGTCATGTTCAGACATGTATCAGGAATACTGTACTGCTACCAAGAATCCTGCTTGCTCTTTATAAGAACCAGTCTGCTGTAATTCAATAAAACACAACTGATTGAAAGCCTGTTCTCAGTCTTATTGTTTGCAAAACAGAAGCCTTGCCAAAGTAAAATTTTAAACAACAGAGCTTGATTCTGTTCATTTTCTTACAGTAAGTTGCTGTTTGGGGTGCTGCAAAATTGAAACGCAACTTTTAAGGCGCCTGTATCCTGAGTGTGTCCCTCAAGACACCGTGAAATCAATGCACTCAAATTAGTGAGCACAGTTGTTGTGTAGTTTATTTGTAGTGTTGGTAATTAAACAAGCACTAGAAATGTAAACTGAACATTTTAGTAAAGATTGTGATTTAGAACAGTAGTAACTTAACAAGGATTTTGGCAAGAGGTCACTTTGTATAACTTTGATTTATCACTATTATATACCATATAAAGGTTATCTGGATTTTGTAAAGCACCTTTATCCAAACAATGTGTTGAGGGACATAATATCAAATCATCAATGTGTCATTTAGTGCAGTGTTTCCCAACCTTTTTTCTGACGCGGCAGTTCTGATAAATAAAAAAAATCCCACGGCACACCATTAAACACTAAAAAAAGGAAAGGGGACAAGGGTTTTTCCCAGTAATTAAACAATGCCTCAGAGTTTTTATTTTGGCTTTATATATGATCAGAGGCTTGCACTCGACGAGCGAATTACAGAGTTTTTTTTGTTTGTTTTTATTCGTCATTAGAACGGCCATATCTGAGGCAGTAAATTAATCGCATTACATTTTCATCAATTTACAGGTTATAAAGTTTATTGTAGCTATATAAGCGCTGAATTTTCCTTCTTGTTTAACACATTAGGCCAAAATGTATGGTGAACATTCGTGATATAAAATATTAACCGCTTTGTACGGGATATTTAAAACATACAAAAGTATTTTGTATGGGTATTTGCTACGACTAGACAGCAAATGCTAAGACTCTTCTCTGCACTTAAAACACAAAAACATGAGCCTTTACAGACAGTGTTTCTTGAGTAAAGAAAATTCTGTACTTACTCGACATCAATTCTTTATTTACCCTTGCATTGTGAAGTAGACATCCGAGTTAAAACTGCGCGTCGCGGTACTTCATTCTGAATGAAGGGGCGGAGTTATGAGGTACGACTGACAATTTGAGGATCCAATGGCGTTACGAGGATTAGTCACAAGTTCTTTTGAATGCATTTCATTGGTTAAATATTTGTAAAAACCCTCGAACGGACATAACAATGACCAATAGCACTAATTTAAAATAATAATAAGGAAACATAATTGAGATAGGTTTAGTTTTTGATCATTTTTAACCACAAATGG
>JAHKKF010533686.1:0-17153 GCA_019740295.1 Labeo calbasu
CCTATAACAATTTTTGTTCAACATTAATGTTAGCTGCTATGTTTCATTTCATTATCATTACTTGTCACTGTATTCCTCCATCCACTGCTTAGCCAGCCAATCCAAAAGTTTTTGTTAACTTATCTCTGTTCTACACAGACCAAACTATTACATCACTCAGACCTCAACCTTGAGGACACACAGGCATCCTTACAGCTATGTTTGCCGTTAACCCTTATTACATAAAAATGTATTCACTAATCCTTTGATTGCCCAGCCTTCCTTAATGTGAGGGTTCTCTCTGGATAATTTGGTTAGTGACTTAGCTAATGTGTCACAGTTTCTTTGCCATCAAGTCTAAAACATTTACCTTTTACCATTCAGATAACAGTTAGCTGTATTTTAATTTAGACCCTCAGTTGACCCTTTAGTGAATATCAAAGCAGCTCATATTCAAGGTTTGATTTTGGTGTTAAATCAGAAGAATTTAAACTTAACATTTCCTTGCCAGTTTTACATAGTTTTTACCTGGTCTCTTATCCATTCTCAAAGCTTGTCTGTTCATTAATGATTTTTACTTGAGAAAATTGCTGGGATGTTTCAATCTGAATATCATTGCTTTGTTTTGGTTAAACTCGCATAGCAGGCCGATAAGAGAGGCCGAGTACCATCCTTGCCTCCACTCAAGTAGTCTCTCTCTCCTACTGTGCAATTATCATTTGACAGCCTCACCAGACATTAACTTTGACCATCATATTAAATTAATTACAATATAGAACCCTTTATCATCCACCAGAGTAATGTCAAAGTGTCTATCTCAAATCTCAATTTATACTATTAAAAATAAAATATACAAGAAACATTTTTTTTTTCTTATTATGTTTACCTTAAATGTTTAAATTCACTTAAACTTTGTTATCCAGTCCATCTCTTCAATCAGCAGATGCAGTCTTCATCTTTAGTCTCCACCATATCTTGTAATTATCCTGTCATGCCTAATGACCTGCATGAGTACATGCATGAGTACATGATTTCTCACTGGAAATAATGTCTGTAATCACATGGTCTCGGATGGTTCTTGAAAGCCCATTGCCATTAACTCCTTTACAATTTAGTTCCTCTTCCTCAGGGTATGATGCCCTGGCATAGTTGCATCAAGTTGTGGATGCTTGTCACAATCAAGCAATAAGCAATGCGGTTGCTGGTTGATCAGGTCTGGAGGAGCTCACATTTTGAGGCAGATTGCTGTAACTTTGTACAGTTCCTCATTAACGATGCTTTAGGCCAATCAAGCAACTGCTCAACTCCACTACCATCTCACATATAACACCTCCCTTCTTGGACAGGTGCCCAGTGACGGTGACCCCCTGCCTTAGGTTGCCCTCCGCTTGGCCAAAAGAGGATCTTACCCGTCATTGAGAAATCACCTCATGCACACTGGTAACCGCTCTTTCCGTGTGGACATCCTTGGCAGTTTTCTTCCAGAATCTGGTATTTTCTGCAGCTTAGGAAAGGTGCACTCAAGAACCATGGGAGCCACTGAGACCACCTACTAGTGTTGAAACACTGAGATAGGTTAATCAGAGCTGTATTTAATCACTAAAATCAATACTGAATTTAGATATCACACCCATCTGTTCAGTGTAATGCTCTGCTACGTCTGTATAGCTGGAACCATCAGGCCCTGTAAGATGGTGGAGACTAAAAATAAGAAGTTAATGGTCACAGAACAAGTAACAATGCAACTGTCTAACTATTCAAAAACATTTTTCTATAACTCTGTAAGTCATTATTCAAAATACTATAGCTTTCATTGGGCAGTTGAAACACTTAACCACTAATTGCCCTTTGAATGCATACAATCTAAAATGTAGAATTTTTGAACTTCCTTCATTAACTTAATTACCATAATTTCAATGTACTTTTTACTGTAGCCCAGCTTAACCTTGTCAGAAATGACAGGCATTTTCACATTTTTACTTCATTTTTGCAACTCAAAGTTTTCTATAAAGTTGCTTTGCAGTATTGTCCATAATTTTACATCAGCTTGTACCTATCCATTCATTTAGTTCTGGTCATTGCTTTTAAGAACTCAACAATGGTTTTAAATCTGTCAGGGGTTATTTGACCCAGCTATGTTACTTTGGGTCATGCTAGCTGATCTTTTCTTCAATTTCACTTTGAAACCCCCGTTTAGTTTTTTTTTTTTTTTTTTTTTTCTCCCACAATAACATTAGTATTTTGCCCAAACATCAGTAATTATCAGTTTCTCTGAGACTTACTAAAGTCTCTGTCACTTTTACAGCTTCAGCCACACAGCACGATATCAGCAAACTGTTTCACTGCAGTCAAATGCAATCTTATCTTCTGAAAACAAAACATAAGCATCTAAGGTTTTCTAACATGCTAATGCCAAATTGTGTGGCTTTTCACCAACCCAGAATTCAGTCCAATACATTATCAGAACTTACAACAAATAGGGACTGAAACCTATATATGATATCGTTCTTTGTCATCTATACCTTCTATGCCCAAAGAATCATATTAAATCATGACTCAGTTACTTCTGGGATTATTTTTATCAAATAGCCACTTTACACATCTTAAAATAGGCACATACATTTAAAAATTTGTACCTTCCTGGTTCTTTCTTTGTTTGCAACTGATCAAGTTTTTGTTCTACTTATCCAATCAGAATCAAAGTCCAGACTGACCATTCTTTCAATGAGTTCAGGAAATATCCTTAAGGTGAGAGCTTCAAAGTAGAGCTGTTTATAGCATTTGCTCTCTTCTGTTTCATTATTTCTATCAGGACTGAGCAAGTTACCTAATCTATCTCCTATATTTCTATCACAAACCAATAAAGCAAAAGAGATGACAGCAGTAAGAGATTGAGGCGGCGATCTTACCAATAGCACTTGGCTTCTGCGTGATGAAACTGCAAAGTATTTCTCACCACACACCAATCTAAGTTAATTCACAATTTAGCTCTTGCGGGGTCACTCCTGACGCATCCCAGATCAATCAACCTTTACCTGACTTATGTCTATATCTTCTGTGCACATCTGGTTTGAATTATTATTATTTTTATTATTATTCTCAGTCCCTATCCAACTGACCTATCCTAACCACTAAGTTCGGGGCGCCCCTATCTGTGCTGGTAGGAGTTGAGAGTTGGTTGAGCGATCACGACTAGACAATCCGTTTTCTAGCGTCTGCCAGGAGACAGAGGTAGCGTGGCTGGTGCAGACAGAGGGTTCAGGAATAATTGACAATTCTGATGATGGTGGGATAAGAGGGGGCATGTCTGCATATACATCCTCCTCAAAACTTATTAGGTCCAGTAGTCCCAGTTCCAACTTTAGCTCAACCCCAGTGGAGGTGCAGTGGGCGCGGCCTTGCTCAGCATCCTTGTGCTCCACTGATAGCTCCTCCAATGCAAGCGGTGTTGCCGGCTCTCACACCTGGTCGGACGTGACGGGCTTATGCTTCGGGGTGATCCTCAGCTCAGTCGCTCCTCTCGGCGATGGCTCATTGGTCGCACTGGAGTTTGGCTCTCCGTCCGCGGTGGGCTCGGGCAGATGCTCCGTGCCGTGAGGTGATGTTGGGCTGGGCTCTGGGTCAGGAGTGGGGCTGGTGTCGTCGTCCGTAGTCCACGGTCATTGGCGATTTGCAGGACACCAGCACCCACTCCACAAAGGCGGTGAGGCTCTCCTGAGGACCCTCTCCGGACAGCTACGCTCGTGTGGCGATGTTAAGTCCAGCTTGGTAGAAAGTACAGAGGCAGCTGTCCAGATAGTGTGTTTGGTTGACATAAAACACAAAGTCCGTGGTGTGGTCCTCAAGAGAGCGGTCTCCCTGCTGCAGCAGGAGGACGAGGACAGCTGTCCTCCTGCAGGTTTTTTTCGTTCATGAAAAAAAAAAAAAAACTGGCAAAAAACACAGGGAAGCACGCCGCTTACTTTTGTTTAAAGGTCCAGTCTTCTGTCACGTAACGTGTAAGGAGGGGGGTGAACGAAGACGTACGTCCAAGATAAAGTCTTCATTATAATCCACAGGCAACAGGTAAATCCACAGCAGGAGGGTACACACATTCACATTAATGCTGACGAAACCGGACAACAAATACAGAACTGAATACAACTTATAAAGACTTATAAAGGTGATAATGATGAACTAAATTAAGACACAGGTGATACAAGGTTAACTCATAATGACTGAAAGAGGACAGGAAACAGGAACGACCAAATATGGGCACAAGTGGGAGAAACCAACATATACAGTCCACAGGGGTGTGACAAACTGACAAATATAGATTTTTATTTTCATCTGAATAAGTCACACATGGAGAAAATTGCGTAATGTGAAATGAGATGCCAAGAAAAAAAAAATGACCACAATGTCCAGTGACGACAAACTTTTACAATTAGCTGTGATGTGGGCCTAAAGACTAGACAAGTTCTTTACAGACTGCGTTTTCTTCATCACTCAACATTTTGCTATTCACACTGTCAAGACCTTAAAACGACTTTTCTCAGATTTGTCGAGTGTTTTTATCTCATAGCCTACATCTGAAAAAATGTTTCGGATATACATTTTCTTCTGTTTGTGGCTTCTGGTTGGTAAGTTAAATTATTAGTGACTTAATCTTTACAGTCAGAGGATTTACATTAACTGTATTTATTCTTGTTACTTTGATGTGTTTCTGATACAGATGGAGTGAAGAGAGTATACGTGATGGAAGGAGACTCAATCACTCTAAACACTGATGTTCCTGATATACACAGAAATATGCATTATATAGTGTGGGGGTTTGGACCTGAAAGTACTAGTATAGCTGATTGGTTTACTGAAGTCACGTATCATTTTGATCAGAAATTTGGAGGCAGATTACAAATGGACAGTCAGACTGGATCTCTGACTATCAGCAACATCAGAACCACAGACTCTGGACTTTATCAAATACACATCACATATTATAATCCTTTCTTGCAGAAAACAGCATTATTCAATATCACTGTCTATGGTGAGTCTATGGTGAGTACTAAAGTTGTGCTTTAACAATAAATGATTAGTTATCTGTTAGTTTCCAAATATCTGCCCATGCACTGAAGTGCAGCCAGAAGTTTTTATTAAAGTAATAATTTGAATGAATAAAAGTAATGAAATACTTGTTGCATGTCTGTGGCATCTGGTTGGTAAATTAAATGTATTATCTTGCTATGTTTGTTTCTGATACAGATGAAGTGAAAACAGTGTTATTGATGGAGGGAGATCTGTCACTCTACACACTGATGTTACTGAGAAACAGACACATAATGTGTTTTGTCCTCCTCAGGTTTGTGATAAACTCGAATTGAGTCTTAAAAATTTTAAATGAAGATATCTCTTATGTTTTCCAGCTCTTCTGCCCATACCTGTGATTGTCAGAGACTCTTCACAATGCCCTTCTTCATCCTCATCATCAGGATCATTACAGCAGAATTGTTCACTGCTGTGTTCAGTGTTGAATGTGAGTCTCTCCTGGTACAAAGGAAACAGTTTATTGTCCAGCATCAGTGTGCCTGATCTCAGCATCAGTCTCTCTCTACCTCTGGAGGTGGAATATCAGGATAACAACACCTACAGCTGTATAGTAAACAATCCCCTCAGCAACCAGACCAAACTTCTAGACATCATTGAAGTTTGTTATTCATGTCCAGGTATGACAGAGATTATATAAATAAATACTTAAACCACAAACAAATTTTGGTGCAGATTCTCAATAAAACGTCTCTCTCCTCAGACTCCGTTCACTGTTGCGGTTTCACTGAAGCTGTCATTCGATTGGTCATCTCTACTGTGGTGGGTGTGGCTACTGTTGCCATAGTGGTTTATGACATCAGATCCAGAAGAGCTGAAAAGAAGCGAAGAACATCACATCAGTTACAACATCAGTCGCTGAATGATGGCATTGAAAAACAGGACATTAATACACTCTTGATGTACACAAAGTGAAAATTTGAATATACTGTATATATTTTGTTTAAAGATGTTTTAAAAAATGTATGAATTGTTATTTTCAATAATTCAGTCCAAATGATTTCTTATAGCAAATAGGTCTGCATAATTTTTTATCCAGTAACCAAAAAACGACTGGAAAATTCAAAGAAAAGTCAGGAACCAGACGCTGATGATGAAGTTAATTTGCATAGAAATTTGTGTGATTTATTTTATCTTATAGAAAATATTGCTTTGTATATGCGCTCAAATTCTAACAGATATATAAGTAAGAAGCCGCGCTGTAAATAAGTCACGACTGGAGGGATTTTTTTAGGCATGATGCTTAGGGGATCTAAAACATGATTTTGAAGATTCTTCTGTTTAATCCACTTGTTGTTCAGTCAGGATTGAATGGAGTCTGTTTGAACTGAGCATCAGAAACTGAAGGTTGTTCGTTTGAATCTCAGTAGTACACTGTTTCCTTGAGGTCATTTTATATTAATATGTATCTCTAATAATGAAAATAAAAGAATATGTCTTGTACAAGATCTGCAGTGCCATCTACTGGTTTCTTAAGTGAATAACAGGTTTAATCAGTTATTTAAAAGAGATTACATTATTGAACTTTAAAGATTCTCGTTCGTGTAATTAGTTTGTCATTCAGTCCGGGATGTATGAAGCAGTTAGCCGGTTTATGCTAAGTGGACCATGCTAACTAGCCAAAATTAAAAAAGGAAAACGATTTTTGTTTGTTTACTCACCCTGTCATCAATCGTGTTCACATTTTCACACGTACTGAATAACTGTCTAAACACGTTGTTTTGCTGATATACCTAGAAAAACGTAACAGATATTTAGCCACAAAAACGTGATGACCGGTACCTAGTTCTTCATACTAACAGAAGAGCTCCTTCATTAGACTTCCTCCATTGTCTCATAAGGTTGAGAAAATGCTTTGCGCAATTACTTTCTTGTATTTCTGCCACCTGGTCGGTAAGTTTATATTAACAGTTGTTTCAAGAAGAGATCCTGTCATCATTTACTTACTTTTGTCGTTCCTGACATGTATGATTTATTTTCTTCTGTGGAACTCAAAAGAAGATATTTGGGTTGTTTTGGACCCAAATGCCTTTTAATGTATAGACAGTTAAAAAAAAAATAGTTAAAACATTATTTAAAACGTAATCTTTTGTGTTCCCTAGAAGAAAGGTTTGAAACAAAATGAAGGTGAGCAGTTAAATGATGACAGGATTGTAATTTCTGAATGAACCGTCTCTTAAATCTTGCTTTTTTGGTGTGTTTGGTTCTGATACAGATGCTGTGAAGATAGTGTCAGTGATTGAGGGAGATTCTGTCACTCTACATACTGATATTCGCACACACGATACAAATTTTTACAACTATGATATGATTACTATAGAGTGGAGTTGGTTTAGATCTGAAGATTCTCATAATGTTAGAGTTATTCACCTTGATGTGAAGACAGGTGATATTAGATATTATCATGATGAGATATTCAGAGACAGACTACAGATCAGCGATCAAACTGGATCTCTGACCATCAAGAACATCAGAACCACAGACTCTGGACTTTATCAAATGTACAGTACATTCTCAGTAGAATCATTCAATGTTACAGTCTATGGTGAGTAGTTGAATTTGATGTGTCTTCTTTAAATTTATGAATTTATCCCAGAACATTTAGTAAAGTAGTAATTTATTTCATATTGTTCTCTTGTGTTTTCCAGCTCATCTTCCCATTCCTGTCATCACCAGATACTCTACGTGTTTTTCATCATCAGGATCATCAAACCAGAATTGTTCACTGCTGTGTTCAGTGGTAAATGTGAGTTATGTGACTCTCTCCTGGTACAAAGGAAACAGTTTATTGTCTAGCATCAGTGTGTCTGATCTCAGCATCAGTCTCTCTCTACCTCTGGAGGTGGAATATCTGGATAACAAAACTTACAGTTGTGTGCTCAACAATCCCATCAACAACCAAACTCAACATCTGGACATTAGTGAACTCTGCCAGACATGTGCAGGTACGTCAATGTGGATATTAATATTATTTCAAAAGTAATACATGTTTGTCAAATGCAGTCTTATTTTTCTATCATCAGATCGAGTCCACTGTTGCGGTTTCACTGAAGCTGTGATTCGATTGGTCATCTCTGCTGTGGTGGGCGTGATTACTCTTATCATAGTGGTGTATGACATCGGATCCAGAAGATCTAAACATGTTTAATTTTCCGTTATTTTCTTTGTTCTTCTGGTAAATGGAATTTAAAAATAAGCATATAAAGTTTTGCTAAACTAATTCTTTCTCCAAACTAATGTGCTTAAGTTCTGTTTTCTTGATTTTTTTCCAATAAAATTGTGCAAAGATTATATTTAAATGTATATTATTAAAATGTCAGTTATTTGACTGTCATTAATCTCACTGAATGAATGGACAGAAATTTCAAGAAAAGGAGCTGAAATTTTGTAACTTTTTAATCCTCGCTACACAAAATGTTTAATTAAAACTCAATCAATGTTCAGTCTGAACTTCTTGTAAAATTGTAGGTATTTCTGTTGGCAAGGCTGAAAGAGGAAAAGATGGTCAAGCAACAACAAAAAAGTTCAGTGTGAAAATTTAGTGTGAAATGGGAAGTCTTGAAAGTAGTGTTATAACCCACATTTCAATGGTTAACCCCTATACAGAATAAGAAAACCTCAGTGAAGCTCTTGTGTTCAGAATTAAAAGCAGTGACGCTCAGTTCTGCATTTGCACATCTGTGTCTCTCACCTGCATTATTATATCAAGAACCAAATCATTTTCGCTGAAAACTGCCAAAACATTGCTCATCCAACTGCTGAAGAATATGGCTTTCACGTGTGCATTTGTTTTAAACATTTGGCTTTTAGTGGGTAAGTTTTGCTGTTTTATTTTCTAAGTATTTTTTCTTTAATAGTAATTTTATTTGATCATTTGGTCTTTTTGAAGAGTTCATACAGGAACAGTTAACCTATTAAAATTGAATTTGTCATAATTTACTGATCCTCAACAAAAAAGACAATTATTTTAGTAATAAAGAGCAGCATTTGTTGAGCACAACATTGACTGAAATACCTTAATAACTAGCATCATCGTTTCTTGAATGTTCTCCAGGTGTGTTTGGTCCTCAGACAGGTGGAACGAAGACGGTATTAGTGATTGAGGGAGTTTCAGTCACTTTACACACTGAACAAACTGAAATACTGACAGATGATCGCATGCGGTGGACTTTTAGGCCTGACAGCTCGAATATTTGTATAGCTGAAATGATTAAGCAAGTCGTCTCTTTTCCTTGTGGTAATGAGATATTTGGAGACAGACTGTATTTGGACTGTAAAACCGGATCTCTGACCATTAAAAACATCACAACTGCACATGATAGAATGTATGAAGTAAACATCGGCCGCGGCAACAAAGTTTTCAACAAAATTTTTATTGTTAACGTTTACGGTAAGCACTTAAGTTTTAGTCATGCTCCTCTCTAGATCAGCACAGTCAACCTTCAAATGTTTCATAGCGAAATTTGAATGTAGGCTAGGCTGTAACATTTGATATTTCTTTGGAGCTATGTGATGACAAAAACTTCTGAAAACTGTTATCTGTTTAAACTTAGGCCTAGAGACAAAAAATGTGAATTTCTTTTGATCGGAAATTAACCAGTCTATTGTACTATCAACTACTAAATCTGAATATAATTTTGTCTAAACAAATCTTATTCCCTACACAGGCCGACTGTGACTGTACAGTCAATGCACTTCATAAAAAAACCTTAAATTAGACGTTAAGTATGTTAATTATGTTATGAGGTAATTTGTACAAAAATCACTAGAGACACGCAAGATGGCACCATCGCGTCAGATCAGATATAAACAACAGTGATTTTTAAAAAAAATTACTATCATTTTTTTTAATATCGTGCTGAATATTATTTCTGACACCTAGGTTTTTACACATGAAAATGTCTTTATATTACAGGAAGGAAACTGTCCTATGTGCCAGTCTGTGTCAATACCATTAACTGTTTTTCATCATCATCAAGCTCAAAATGTGTGCTGATGTGTTCAGTGATAAATATGAGAAATGTGACACTCTCCTGGTACAAAGGAAACCGTTTATTCACCAACATCAGTGTGTTCGGACCCATCAGCAGAGTTTCTCTACCTCTGGAGATCGACTGTCTGGATGATTCCTGTAGCTGTGTGGTGAGCAATTCATCAACCATCATCACCAACCAAACTAAACCCCTCAACAGCACTGAACTCTGTCAACCAGGTATGTTATTAACAATTCGCAATTAACGTTAGTATTTTATCCGAGCATTATTGAATTAGTTTTTTTTTTTGTTTGTTTCTGCCCTCACGCAGTTGAACGCGTCCAGGGTTGCGGTTCCACTACTGAAGCTGTGATTCGATTGGTCTTCTCTGCTGTGGTGGGCGTGGCTACTGTTATTATAGTGGTTTACGATATTAGATCAAGAAGAATTGAATGAGAAGCAAAATGAAAATATAGCTGCAAGCAGCAATTGCGGGGCCAAGCACAAAAGATGCAGAATGAGGAGCTAAGCATGGCAAGGAGCGACAGACCGACTACAAAAAATGAGTAATTAAAGCCATTTTAGGATGTTATCAGTTGAAATGGCTGAAAAATCATAAATACAACCAATAAAAATATAATTTCATGGCTTATCACTTTTGATCAATTGGTGGTGCTGTTTTCAAATTGATGTGATGTGTTCTGTGTGAGGTGAGAATGACACACAAAGTTTGGTGTCATTATGTCAAAGCTTTACAGAGATACAGCCTCAGAGTCATTTTGGCATCATACCTCAAATGTGTAGTGGCATCTGTATGAAAACGGCTTTGTCTATTGACACGAAATTAATAACTTTGTTTAAGCACAGTCTGAAGATGATTTGAGTCAAATTTGGTGAAAATCGGACCAACAGACTAGGAGGAGTTTGAACAAGTATGTTTTGTACATTAATCAAAATGGCGGAAAGGAAGTTCAGCCAACTGGGGTATAATTGGTATGTACGTTGTCGGTACGATACAAGGAATATTTTGAGACCAGTTTTATTACAACAAGCTAATGCAATCAGAAGTTATTAGCATTTTTGGAAATTTCATAATTAATATTTAATGAATGGTGTATTACTTCTGACCAATAGGTGGCGTTGTTACCAAATTGATGTGGCGTGGTCAGAGTGAGGTGACAATGGCACATATTAAATTTGGTGTCAATATGTCAAAGGTTTGCAGAGATACAGCCTCGGATGCAGTTTGGCATCTTTCCAGCAAATTCGTTGATGCGCTAAACGAAAACCATTTTGTATATCGACACGAAATCCATAACTTTTTGCCAGCAAGGTCTGAAGATGATCTGAGTCAAATATGGTGAAAATCGGACTAACGGTTTAGGAGTTCGAAAAAGTAGGTTTTGTACATTCATCAAAATGGCGGACAGGCTGTTTGGCCAATAATGGGTATCAATGTTCTCAGCTTGACCCAAGGAATTGAGATCACTTTCATTACAATATGCTAATGTAAGCAGAAGTTATTAGCATTTTTGTACATTTCTTTATAACTTTTGGCCACAAGGTGGCGCTGCCACCAAACATTTTGAGTACTGTCAGGGCATGGTGCCGAAGACACGTACCAAGTTTCGTAATGATACGTCAATGTGTTCGTAAAATATAACATTTTTTGACAAAATTCAATATGGCCAACACCCAAAATTGGGAATGGTTTGACTTGGCACGATGCACCGAACCTAAAGAGACCAGTTTTGTGATTTTTAGTCGAACCATTCAGAAGTTATAACCAAAAATAGCCATTTTTCATATCTCCTGACCACTAGGTGGTGCATCGAAACACTGCAGGTAACCTTAGGTCTTGCTTGTTATAACACACACCAAGTTTGATCTCAATACGCCAAACCGTTGCGGAGATATAGCCTCACACCCATCTTTGTGTGCTTTTCGTAGAAACGTTTACGCATTGTTCGAATACAGTTTGACTAATTAACTTGAATTCCATAACTTTTTACCAGGATGGTCTGAAGATGATCTGAGCCAATTTTGGTGAAAATCAGACAAAACGTCTAGGACAATTCGAAAACGTAGGTTTTACGAACTAAAAATTATAGAAACAAACTAAACCTTACGATTTTACAATTTTTCTGAGAAAAAAAGAATTTTCCTTCTGTGCCTTACGGTTCAAAAGTTATTAGAATAAAATGATTGCAATTTTGGACAAGTGGTGGCGCTAGAGAGTTTGAGTTAGAGACTCCAAACTTGCTATGGTTAATAATGAGACTGTCCTCTATCAGTGTGCCAAATTTCACAACTTTCCCGCAAGCGGACTCAAGAGTGGAAAAAGAAGAAGAAGCAGAATAATAATAAGTAGAAAAATTCTAACGGATACAATAGGTGGCATTGCATCTTCGTACTTGGCCCCTAAATAGGAATAAAGCTGCAAGCAGCGATTACCAGGGTTCAAGCACTTTAGGCATTTAAGCATATAAGGAAAGGGACATTACATATTATTTAGCAAGGCTGTTCCCATTTAAATCAGTTATTAAAAAAGCATTTTTGGCAAATCATGTTCATTTACCATAGAAATAAATTCTCAATTTCTTCATGTTCTTCTAAAAATATAAAAAGTATACAGAAAACATTTGGTCTTTTGGTCTCCTTATCCCATTAAAACTGTGCAATATTAAAAGGGTAGAAAACAGATTTCAACAGTTGTGCTTGACCAAAGCAGTATGAATGCTAACTGCTGCTTAACAACCAACAACTGATTAAGTTTAATTATTGATTAAGTTTGATTATTGGTTATATTTATAAAATTATCTGTCTATATCTAGCTTTTGCTCATAATGAAGCTTGGAAAGAAGTTTGTGTGATTTCATAAAAAGACATAAGACATAAATGTGAATACTACAGAACAGAAACTGTGGCTAACACACACACTAAACATCAGTTTGAGAAATGAGAAATGAAAAAGTGTTAACCTTGTTGAACTTCTTGACATGAATCATCCCCAGAGGTGTTCAGTTCTGCTCCTGCCTTCCTGTGGAGATTAATCACAACAGAGTATTAAAAATTATCTAATAATCATTTTTTAACAGAAAAAGGTCAAAAACGATGATTCAGTTGTTGATGAATATGGTTGTTTTATTGTTATAATTGAGGATGTTGGTTGGTAAACAATTATAATGTTATTAGTTCTTCTGTTTTTATTGAATAATATGCGCAAAAATAAAAATGAAAAGCTAATAGTTTATACATAACTTTTATTTAGCTATATTAATTAATCTTTCACAATAAGTCAAATAATCAAATGTTGTTAAAAAAAAGAAATTGAAAAAGCCCAAGATTACTTTGAAACTCCAACTATCAAATGCATTAATAAATTATAAACTGAAATCAGTCTTGGTATATCATGTTGGATAAAATAAAAAAAAAACAATATGTTTACAACAAGCATGGCATGTTTACAAAAAATCCTTCATTCTTACTGTGCAATACGTAATGAGCAATAAGGAGCGTTGACTAATTAGGTTGACTAATAGTATTAGTACTAATAGTACTAATATATTTAAACCCATTTGTAGGGTAATAAAATACAAATTTTATAGTGTCAGATTTAAAATTAGTCATATTTAAATGTTTGTCTTCATATGAGTTTCAAAACTTTCAAAATTGGCTAAATGTTGACTTTTAAGGATAAAAATCTACATGTATAACTTTAGACATGCTTTGGAAAGACCTTATAAACAGAGTTGCCAAGTCAGCCGTTTTTCTGTGGAACTGGGCTACTTTAACACTGTTGCTGCGGGTTGTATTTAATGTTTGATTTGAATTTGATTAGGCTAGTTTTGAGTAGCAATTGGGCAGGTTTTGTTGTGAAAACCTGCCAGTCCTGCTTGTAAATGACACCAGCTCACTAGGGGGCAGATTGAGTCAAAAGGTTTAGTGGTGAAGACTGCAGATGGATGAATTTACAGGTCAAACGTCACTCCGTGTTTCACGTGCATGTGCGCAACTTACGAGGTGGATCGTCTTGCAGGAGCAAAGGTGGTCATTCAGACCCATCTTAAAGACTATGACTGTAACACTGTGGGTAGTTCTGCTGAAAGAGGAAATTATGGCGAAAGACCAACATAAATAGTCTAGATGAAGTGAAAAGAGAAGTCTTTAAAGTAGTATTACAACACGTTTTATTGGTTAACAACAACATTATCCTCCATATGCAATAAACTGTGCCCCAAAAACCCCAGCAACGCCCATGTCTTCCTGTATTCAGATTTAACAGCAGTGGTGCTCAGTTCTACTTCTGCACAATTCTACCTCAATTATTATTTTATCAAGAATCAAATAATTTTCATAGAAAACGACGAAAACATTGGTCATCTAACTGAAGAAGAGTATGGCTTACATATATGTTTTTGACTTAAACATTTGGCTGTTAGTGGGTAAGTTTTTAATTCTCACTGTTTTATTTCGTAATAACAAAACAGCTTGGCGCTTTTAATGTTGTAGTTTAATGGTCACTGAGTTATTACTGAGTAAAAAAGCAGAAATAAAACAATTAAAAATCAGTTCTGCATATCAGTGTCAAGAAGTAACAAAGAGCAGCATTTGATGAGCACAACACTGACTAAAGTAACTGGACTAACTAATAACTGGAATCATCATTCATCTTGTATGTTCTCCAGGTGTGTTGGGTTCTCAGACAGGTGGAACGGAGATGATATCAGTGATCGAGGGAGATTCAGTCACTCTACACACTGGACAAACTGAAATACTAACAGATGATCACATACTGTGGATTCTTAGGCTCAACAGTTCAAACATTTGTATAGCTGAAATGGTTATGCAGGTCATCACTTTTCCTGATGGTAATGAGATATTCGGAGACAGACTCAAGATGGACTATAAAACCGGGTCTCTGACCATCACAAACATCACAACGGCACATTACGGATTGTATGAACTAACCATCGCCCGTGCCAGCAAAGTATCCAACAAGATTTTTATTGTTAACGCATACGGTGAGCACTTCAGTTTTATTCGGCCTCACAAACACAGCTAATGTAATGACAAAACCCCTATACATGGTTGCCAGGTTTTCACAACCAAACCCGCCCAATTGCTACTCAGAACTAGACAAATCATGTTTTGGCGGGGTTCCCCGCCAAATACAAAACAACAATATTACAGTACCTAATTTTTCTGAGGTAATTTTTATTACAATCGCTTGTGATACGCAAGATGGCGCCATTGCTTTATGAAATTAGATAAGGCGCCGGTTTAATGACGTCTGATACACATTAAACCAGAGTATTATTACTGTGGCGTTTTTATAATATCACGTTGAATATTATTTCTCACATTTAGGTTTTAATATATAAACATTATATTATAAGTAGGGAATTGTAATATTTGATGGTCGCAGTCATTACCAGTGAACGTCCTTTATCGTTATCATCAGGCTCAAAATGTGTCCTGCTGTGTTTAGTGATGAATGTGAGTCATGTGACGCTCTCCTGGTACAAAGGAAATAGTTTATTTTATCCGAGCACTGAATTCGTTTTCTTCTGTTTCTGTCCTCAGATGGAGTCCACTGTTGCAGTTTCACTGAAGCTGTGATTCGATTGGTCATCTCTGCTGTGGTGGGCGTGGCTACTTTTATCATAGTGGTTTATGATATTACCTCAAGAAGAACTGATCATAAACTAAAAGACAACATGATAATATAAACTTAATTTTTCATTCTGTCTTTTATGTTTTGAAAATCTAAAAAGCACGCAGAAAATAGCCTATTTATATGTGATGACAAATATCAAATAACTATTATTTCTTCCTTCAAACTAATGTGAATAGACAGTAAACAAATTTTAACAGTTGTGTTTGACCAGTCCAGTACGAATTGTAATTAAACAATATCAGTGTCAAAACTGCTGCTGTTGTTCATTTGGTCTAAGATTCTGTCCTTTTTTAGCTAAAGACTAACCAACTTCACTTTTTAAATAATTTATGATATTTCACAATAATAATAATAATAATAATAATAATAATGAAGGTTTTAAAAACCATAGTTAGACCCATTATTAACAAACCAACAACTTTTTAAAGGAAAAAACAACAACAACTTTGTTTGGTTATATGTATAAGATTATTCGTTTATATCTAGCTTTCACCCATATGAATGGTTGGAAATATGAACTTTACATTTCACAGAAATGTGAATACTTCAGTACGGAAACTGTGGTTAAAACACTGACACACAAAAGAGAAACAAGAATTGAAGCTATGTGAGAAAAACAATGTCAAACCTTTTGAACTTACTGGCATGAGAATCTTCAGAGATCTTCAGTTCTGCTCCTGCCTTTCTGTGAAGTTTAATAACAACAGAAAGATAATAAAAAAAAAAAAAAATACAGAAAAAAATGGCTAAAACAATGATGATTCAACTGTTGATGAATATAGTTGATATGGTTGTTTTGTCATTATAGGTAATTACGGATGTTGGTTGGTAAGTTAAACGAGCATCTTTAAGGCTATTAGTTATTGCATTTTTATTGAATAAGATGCACCAAAAATAAAAATGAAAAGCCAGCCAAAAACTACATGTACATAATTTTAGACATTAGCTGTCACATTTCCCTTGGCATGTTTAAACCCATTTATAGTATATTAATCGACTAATTTGATAGTGCCAAATTTTAGTTTTTTACTTCATAGGACCAATTAATATGTGATGTGATCTGGGAAAACCCGTCGGATGTGGCGCTGAGACGTTTACAGAAAATTCGAAAAATAGGTCGAATGTCATTTTTTTGTCAAAATTAGGTTTTCGTTAAATTATTTTTCTATAACATCTTGTCTATCATCTCTGAAAATATCTCGGCGAAATTCACTTGATTAGTGCAGAAAAATAGCCGTTTATTGCAGCAAGCAGAAATGACTGTGTCTTTCTCTTATGCTAAGAACGCGCTGCTGAGGTACTTTCCCTTAACACCACAAAAACAGTTAACCTATCAAAATAAACCACGTAACATATTTAGTAAAGGCCTAATATTTCACATTCTCCGCCAGTCCTTTGTAAACTACGGCACACAAAGTTTTTTATTTATTTATTTATTT
>JAHKKF010533688.1:0-12405 GCA_019740295.1 Labeo calbasu
TCTCTCTCTCTCTCTCTCTCTATATATATATATAATCTGTGCAATAATTAAGTTTTTTTAATGTTTTTAAGAAATCGCTTCTGCTCACCAAGGCTGCATTTATTTGATCAAAAATATAGTAAAAAAGAACAGTAAAATTTTGTGATATTATTGCAATCTAAAAGAACCATTTTCTATTTTCAGATTTTTTAGCATTATTTCTACACTTGATTGATTGATTGATTGATTTATACATTATTTATTTATTTATTATACATTTATTTGTTTTTTTATTTATATGTACACTTATTTATTTTTTCTGTTTGTTTGTTTAATTATAATTTTTATTTTCATTCATTTTTATTTATATAGCCATTTATTTATTTATGTATTTATTTAAGCCTTTATTTTTCTGTTTATTCCAATTATTCTGTTTATTTATTAATTTAATTATTTATTTATTCTGTTTGTTTGTTTGTTTAATTGTACTTTTTTATTTTGTATTTATGCATTTATTTATACACTTATATTTTTAGCATTTATTCCTACACTTGATTGATTGATTGGTTGGTTGATTTATACATTATTTATTTATTTATTTATATGTACAGTTATTTATTTATTCTGTTTGTTTATTATGTTTAATTTAAATTTTTATTTTCATTAGTTTTTTATTAATGCTTTTATTTGTTTTTTTTTTTGTTAATATGTGCATTTATTTATTTATGTATTTATTTGAGCCTTTATTTTTCTGTTTATTCAATTTCTTTTTTCTGTATTTATGTATTTACTTATTTACTAAATTATTCCTTTATTCTGTTTATTTATTCATTTAATTATTTATTTATTCTGTTTGTTTGTTTATGTTTATTTATATTTTTTCATAATTTTTTTTATTTATGCAGTTATTTATACACTTGATTAATTGAATAATATTTTGAGATATTATTACAATCTAAAAGAACCATTTTCTATTTTCGTATATTTTAATATGTAATTTATTCCTGTGATCAAAGGAATACATAAATATATCCAAATATAAAACAATAATACAATAAACTTTAAAACTGTAATAAAATTTCACAATATTGTTTTTATTTTTATTTTTTTAAAAGAGGCTTCTTTCAACAATGAATAAAAAAATAATAGTAAAATAATTCAAATATAATTATATATTGTGCCATGGAATCAGAACATAAGAAAGGTAACTGGGACTTTTATCTCACAATTTACGCCCTTTTTTTTTTGCAAGTAATTCACTTTTTTTTTTTTGCAATTCTGAGAATGAAAATCTTAATTTCAAGATATAAACACAAAAGGTGAGAATTCTGTTATTTTGTTTTCGACACAGAATAAGAAATCACTGGCTTTTTATCTCACAATTCTGAGTTTTTTCTTATAATTGTGAGTTTATATGGCTTACATGATGTTTATTATATGTTATATGCTATATATTTTAAGAAAATGTAATATTTTTAAAAGTGCAATGTGAGCTGGACCTGTTCTCATGAGGTTTCTCGTCTCCAGGATGTTGAGTTTCTGTTTTTTGGGTCTCGCAGCTGTTTTTAATTGATGTCCGAAAGCGGCCGACGGAGCGGAGAACAGAGCGAGAGCGCTGGCCGTGATGAAAAGAGCGTGTTACGGCCGTGTTCAAACACACAGCGCCGGAAAGGCCTGCTGGGTAACAGTGACATGTCGCTGTGAGACGTCTGCAACAGGTTCAACGAAACGCAGCAGAAGCACGGACTGATTACATGTGCCGTAACTCTGAGTGATTTCACATGTGATCTAAACAGCGCTGGTAGTGTGCGTTTTTCTTCAGACCGATGCTGCGTTTCAGATGTTTTATTTGCTGGTAATGTCAAAACTAAATGCATGAAACCATTTCATTAGTATTTTTGATTCCACGTTTTACTGTTGTTTCATGAGAAAGGAAATGTATTTTTTAGTGGTGTCAAGCATCATGATTACTATTGTTTAAACCACTTTGGATATTTGCATCCCACAGGAGAGACTCAATCCGTGTCTACAGACCAGAATATCACAGAAACCACCTAGCAACCATCCAGAACACTCAACTGCATAGCAACACCCAGGCAACCGCCCACAGCATTCTCGCATCATAATGGTGAGTTTTGCACATCATTTTCTTAGTAAAATATAAACTCTAGTTGGATTATTGATTTATTTACTTTATGTGTGCATGCATTTATTTATTTCCGCTTGGTACTGGTGTGTTAGTTTGTTGTCATTTATGCCTTATTTATTTATTTTTGTTTATTATGTTTAAATATTTTTTTTTTCATTATTTTTTTATGTATGCATTTATTTATACACTTTTATATTTTTATGCATTTATTTCTACACTTGATTGATTGACTGATTGATAAATTTTATTTATGCATTTATTTGTTTTATATTTATATGTACATTTATTTACTTATTTATTTATTTACTTATTTATTCTGTTTGTTTTGTATATTGTTTAATCATAATTTTTATTTTCATTGATTTTTTCTAATTTACGCATTTATTTGTTTTTTATTTATATGTGTATTTATTTATTTATTCTGTTTGTTTATTATGTTTAGTTATCATTTTTATTTTCATTAATTTTTTATGTATGCATTTATTTGTTTTTTTATTTATGTGCATGTATTTATTTATTTATATGAGCCTTTATTTTTCTGTTTATTCATTTATTTATTTTTATTTTTCTGTATTTATTTACTTATTTATTATATTATTCCTTTATTTTTGTTTATTTGTTCATTTATTTATTTATTCTGTTTGTTTGTTTATTATGTTTAATGATCATTTCTTATTTTCATTATTTTTTTTATGCATTTGTATATACAGTTTTATATTATTTTAGCATTTATTTCTACACTTGATTGATTGATTTATACACTTATTCATGCATTTATTTGTTTTTAGTTTATATGTGCATTTATTTATTTATTTATATGAGCCTTTATTTTTGTTTATTCATTTTTTTAATGTACTGTATTTACTTACTTATTTATCAAACTATTCTTTTATTTCTGTTTATTTATTTATTTAATTATTCATTTATTTATTTTTATTTTTCTGTATGTATGTACTTACATATTTATTTATTTATTCAGTTTGTTTGTTTATTATGTTTAATTATTGTTTTTATTTTAATTAATTTTTATATTTCTGCATTTGTTTTTTATTTATGTGCATTTATTTATTTATTTGAGCCTTTATTTTTCTGTTTATTCATTTATTTTCTGTATTTGTTTATTTACTTATTAAATTATTTCTTTATTTCTGTTTTATTATATTTTTTCATTAATTGTTTATTTATGCATTTGTTTATACACTTGATTGATTGACACATTTATTTATGCACTTATTTGTTTATTTATTTATTTATTTTTATGAGCCTTTATTTTTCTGTTAATTTATATAATTTTTTTGTATTTGTTTACTTATTTATATCATTATGTTTTATTTCTGTTTGTTTATTAATTCATTTAATTATTCATACAAAAATTTATTTTTCTGTATGTATTTCTTTAAGTTCAAATTTATCTATTTATCCCANAAACTATTCTTTTATTTCTGTTTATTTATTTATTTAATTATTCATTTATTTATTTTTATTTTTCTGTATGTATGTACTTACATATTTATTTATTTATTTATTTATTTATTTATTCAGTTTGTTTGTTTATTATGTTTAATTATTGTTTTTATTTTCATAAATTTTTATATTTCTGCATTTGTTTTTTATTTATGTGCATTTATTTATTTATTTGAGCCTTTATTTTTCTGTTTATTCAATTATTTTTCTGTATTTGTTTATTTACTTATTAAATTATTCCTTTATTTCTGTTTTATTATATTTTTTCATTAATTGTTTATTTATGCATTTATTTATACACTTGATTGATTGATACATTTATTTATGCATTTATTTGTTTATTTATTTATTTTTATGAGCCTTTATTTTTCTGTTAATTTATATAATTTTTTTGTGTTTGTTTACTTATTTATATCATTATTTTTTATTTCTGTTTGTTTATTAATTCATTTAATTATTCATACAAAAATTTATTTTTCTGTATGTATTTCTTTAAGTTCAAATTTATCTATTTATCCCATCAGTGTTGCTTCACTAATCTCGTTAATGTGTGTTCAGTGTTTTCTATCGTCTATAGTGTCTGTAATATAGTGATTGTGTGTGTGTGTGTGTGTGTGTGTGTAGGGTACACAGGCATTCATTCATATACATTGTGCGTCGTAAAGTTCATTTAGTTCAACCTGCTGAAATCTCGCATCATATCACGACCATCTGTTAATGTGCATCTCATCATCTTCTAGCAATCTGGAGCTTTTGCAGAATTTGTCAAGGGGAGTTTTTGTTTTTACCGGGGGCAAACGGAGTAATTGATACGAGTGAGAAACATATGTGCTCATATACGCTATAGATACAGCAGCAGCGCTAACGCATGAAACCTGTACAGCTCTGCTTTTCATAATCCAGCGGCGTTATTACAGCTGTAGCTCATTTTGACACACATTCTGCGTTTAAACGCTTTCTGTGAATATGAACTTGTAATTCTGTATTATTAGCTTTTCTGTGTAGGGTAAAGCTTCATGTTTTTGTGTGATGCTCATTGGCTGGTTTGAGCGTTGCCAGATTGTAAATGAATGGTGAGCGTGTTGCTGTTGATTTTAAGCGTAGGCCGTCACACTTATTCATTCTCTCTTCAGCAGCTTTCAGAACAACAACAAAATGAAAGCAGATGCATAATAGAGACAAGAGTTTGTTGATGCAGAGGAGACTCTTACAATCTTAAAATCAACATTGACTGTATTTACACTTATAATTCATGTGTTTGGTCTTTCGTATAAGTGAATATTATTCTTTTTTATTGAATATCCTGATTCACTTTATTTAATATACTGATTTCACATAATGTGTCACAAGTAAAATCAGGTATATTGAAATATAAGTGAATGTTAGAAGAACCAGAGGTGTTACTAATAAAAAAAAATCCTTAGAAAGTCATGGAAATGTCAAAAGACATATATAAAATATATATTTTTGACATTTATGTTTAAGAAAAAATAGGTTTTTACTTACATTTATATTAGGGTTGTAACAGTTAGATATTTGTCCTGAACCGCTGGTCGACTTGCTATAAATCAGAACTGGGTTTTATTTGTATTTTGGCTGATCTCTATTCCAGAATTGCATTTAAACTGCATTGCAATTTTTCTGAAGTCTGTAAAGAGGAGAAAAATCCTGTAGCAGGCTGTCAAATATATATTTTATGATTCTTTTTTAATTATTATATATAAATACAAATTATTAAATATAATTTTATTTAATTTATATTTTAAATACACATTTTTTAAATATTTTACACACACACTTAGAAATAAATAAAATAAACATAAACTGAAATAAATATAGAAAAATAAACTTTTTTAAAATTTGATATGTGGTACTAAAAAATACTAAAATGGTACTAAAAAAAGAAAAACAACAACTAAAAACTATATAGAAACTAAAAAACTAAATGAAAATAAAATCAAATAAACATGAAAAAAAAACCAAAGTTAACTAACAACTAAAATATAAAGTGTAAAATGTCAAATATATATTTTATGAAAAGTATATTTTTGGAAAAAATTATTATAAATATATATAAATTTAATATTTAAAAATATTTTAATAATAAAAATATTTTACACACACTGAAATAAATAAAATAAATTCACTGAAATAAATAAAAACAGAAAAATACACATTTTTGATATGTGATACTAAAATGGTACTAAAAACTGAAGAAAAAACCTTTGAGACTGTACAACTACAAAAAATTGTAATAAAAATGTGAAAAATAACAAAAGTTACAAAAACTTCAACTAAAACATAAAAATAAAAATAAGTAAATAAAAATAAAAACAAAACAATATATATACAATATACATACACATATATATATATATATATGTGTGTGTGTGTGTTAAATGTTTTTAATGAAAAGTATATTTTAAAAAACTGATTATAAATAGTATATAAATCTAAATTATGAAATCATTTTTCATTTATATTTTAAATATGCATTTTGAATATTTTACACACACACACACACACACACACGCATATATATAGAAATAAATAAACTTAAACTGAAATAAATAAAAACAGAAAAATAAACCTTTTTTGATATGCGATACTAACATGGTACTAAAAAAATTAAAAAACCTAAAAACTATATAAAACTATAAAAACTAAAAACTGCAAAAATTGAAATAATGTAAAAAACAACAAAAGTTACAAAAATTTCAACTAAAACTTAAAAATAAAAATAAATAAATAAAACTAAAAACAAAATAAACAATATTTTTAAACTACAAAGGCTTCTCAAAGAAATTTATATATATATATATATATATATATATATATATACGTGTGTGTGTATATATATATATTTATATATATATGTATATAAAAGGTGTAATATATGTCTATTTTATGAAAAGTGTATTTTTTTTTATATTTTACACACACACACACATATATAAAAAAAAAATAAACAAATAAAATAAACTTAAACTGAAATAAATAACAAAAGAAAAATAAACTTTTTGGATATGTCATACCAAAATGGTATTAAAACAAAGAAAAAAAACCTAAAAACTATATAGTAACTAAAAAAACTACAAAAAAGTAAAATAAAAATTAAAAAAAATATTCAATATTATTCAAAATATTATTAATATTCAAAATATGAATAAAAACTGCAAAGGCATCTCAAAGAAACTATATGTATATATTAGTTTTGTTGTTTTTGCGTGATGCTCACTGTGTGATTTGAGCGTTGCCAGATTGTGAATGAATGGTGAGCGTGTTGTTGTGATTTTAAGCGTAGGCCGTCGCACTTATTCATTCTGTCTCTGGCAGCTTTGAGAACAAAAACAAAATGAAATCAGATGCATAATAGAGAGAAGAGTTGTTTGATGCCGAGGAGAGTCAGACGTGACTGGGTTCACGCTGAGAAAGCGAGACGCCCGGACGCCGCGAGCCCCGACTCGAGCCCCGGCGGATTTACATTCGGCGTGTAATTGCCTTGAGGAGTCTGGAGGGTTTGTGTTTGAGGGATTCGCTCCAGTGACGAGCAACACGTCGTCCACCTCCGCTTTGCATGCAATAACTTCTAATTGCTGGATCTCGGTCCCGTTTCACGACTCCTGTACCTGATGGCGTTCCCCGGCCCTCGCGTTCACCCGGGATTTGAAATTCATGCGCCGTCCGAGTCGTCAATCACGCTGACGGCGCGCGAGGCCTGCAGCTGCGATCGCACAAATATTGCTTACATTACAGTTAATTCTTCAAACCAACTACGATAGCATGGAAGAGCTTTGAAATCACTTGACACTAAAATCAAAATATTTGAACTGTTACAATGAATAATACAGTACGCTTGATTTGTGCCGTTTTATTCATAGAACTCTGTTCCAAAACCTAGTGTGCTGCCTACATATAGACGGCATTTCAAGGCAAAAAAGCTGTTTCTTTTGTGTCCACGTTTTCAGAGAAGAAACCTCAGAATGCATTCTGCAAAATCAGCAATACTTCAGTCAACATGGAAATACTTACGTGTGTGTGTGTGTATATGTATATATAATGTGTATATATAATGTGTACATATATATACATATATATAATGTATATGTCTGTGTGTTAATTATGATTATATCACATTTAATATTAAAATATTATGTATTTTTAATTACATTTTTTAGATTATATAAAAATAAATATACACTTAAAATTGTAGAAACTTAGAATCAAAAATAATAATTACAAATAAATATTATATTATATTATACTATGTTATATTATATTATATTATATGGCATTGTGTTATATTGCATTATATTAGACAATTTTTATATATACACTAAAAAATTGTGCAAACAACTTTCTATCAAAAATATAATTACAAATAAATAGCAAGTAACACATTGAATTAAATGTAAAATTTTGAACTATATTTGCAAAATCATTCCGAGATTTCTTCTCTTATATTATAATATAATGTTAATTATAATATAATATTACATTTAATAATAAAATATTATATATTTTTTAATTAATTTTTTTAGATTATATAAAAATAAATATACACTAAAAATTGTAGAAACAACTTTTAATCAAAAATAATTACAAATCAATAAATATGTTAGATTAGATTAGGTTAGATTAGATTACATAATTTTATATATACCCTAAAAAATTGTAAAAACAACTTTCAATCAAAAATAATAATTACAAATAAATATATTGTATTATATTATATTATATTGTATTGCATTATATTATATTGCATTATATTAGATTATTTTTATATATACACTAAAAAACTATACAAACAACTATCAAAAATATAATATAATTTTGAAGTATAAAGACTGAAATAGTATTTTCTTGTAAAACATACTCCAGGATTATTTGTTTGACTTGTAACTTATGTTTATTAACTTTAGTTAATGTACTTTGAACTAACAATGCCATTTTTATTAACTAATGTTAACAATGGCGAATAAATGCTGTAAAAATATATATTGCTTATTACAGGGTTATTATAGTTAAGTAAAACTAAAACCACTAAATAAATAAATAAACAAACCTTAAACAAAAAGAAAATAAATATATTAAAAAACTTAAACTGATTTTATTTAGTTAGTTGCCACACCATATTTTTGTTTTCATGTGTATTTAGTTTAACTTGATACTAAAATGGTACAAAAAAAACCTTAAATTATATATATATATATTTTTAAAAAAACATAATAAAAATAAAAACTATATAGAATTTAAAAACAAAACTCATAAAATTGTAAAAAAAAAAAAAAAAAGTGTTTTCATTTGTATTTAGTTTAACTTGATATTAAAATGGTACCAAAAAATGTAATTATCTAAATATAAAAAAAACTATGTAGAAACTAAAAAACTATATAGAATTTAAAAACAAAACTAATAAAATTGTAATATATATATATATATATATATATACTACAAAAAAATACAATAAAAATGTATTCAAAATATTAATAAAAACTATAATAGTGTCTTAATGATACTGAAATAGCTTGTTAGTTTATGTAACAAATCAGATCTTGTTGTAAAGTGTTTTAGAGAAATGTTAACTATAAATATTTCAATCAGTGCTAAAAAAAAGTTGATAAAAATAGTTGAACTTACTTAAATATCTATATTTTTGACATTCGTATGTGTTTTATGCTTCTTAAAGTGTTGTGTTATCTTATCAACATTAATCTAGTCTATGTAGGGTGTTAATTTCACTTAATAGTCAGTTCCCTATGTAGACAGACAGTTTCTGGAACACAGTAAATATTTTCTTAGTTTAACTTGATACTAAAATGGTTTAAAAAAAACCTTAAATTATATAAATATTTTTTAAAAACCTAATAAAAATAAAAACTAAATAATAATAATAATAATAATAATAATAATAATAATAATAAACAGAAATGGTCGAATCTACTTAAATATCTATATTTTTGACATTTGTATGTGTTTTCATTTGTATTTAGTTTAACTTGATATTAAAATGGTGCGCAAAAACTTTAAAAAATTCTATACATCTTTTTTAAAAACAAATAAAAATAAAAACTATATAGAAACTAAAAAACTATACAGAATTTAAAAACAAAACTAATAAAATTGTAAAAAAAAAAAAAAAAAAAAGAAAGAAAATTCAAATGAAAATAAAAACATATATATATATATATATATATATATATATATAAAATACAATAAATGATACCGATACTGAAATAGCTTGTTAGTTTCAAATCAGACCTTGTTTCGGAGAAATGTTAACTATAAATATTTCAATCAGTGCTAAAAAAAAAGTTGATAAACATAGTTGAACTTACTTAAATATCTATATTTTTGACATTGGTATGTGTTTTATGCTTCTTAAAGTGTTGTGTTATCTTAACAACATTAATCTAGTCTATGTAGGGTGTTAATTTGACCTAATAGTCAGCTCCCTATGTAAACAGCCAGTTTCTGGAACACAGTAAATATTTTCTTTGATCAGTCGTGTTTTGTTGCGGTATTTCCGCTCCGGTTTCCGAAGCGACATCCTCACGCCGTTCTCTCGGAAACGATTCAATTTTAATGGTGGCGTCGCGGCGCTTCTCCCGCGGTTGTTTACAGAGGCTGCCACGGTATCTTGAGTGACACCGGTGTCCCGAACGCTCGCGGTTGCTCCACCTCAGCCCTCCGCGCTCATCACGCGCGCTTTGAAGTGCCGCGAAAGCCCTCTGATTGTCTCTGCGCGCGCTGATATGGAGTATGAACGGTGACAGGCATTACAGTAAACATCATCATACTCTCTGCGCTCACACGCAGTCAGGAGCTCGCCGTTAATGCCGCTCGATAGTTTTCCCATCATCCTCCGTGCGAGAGTAAACGCATCTGCTGTCTGCAATACAGCACTGACCCAGACGACAGCAGCCCAGAAATGCTCTGAAAATTGACTCTGTTTGCTCTTATAATTCATGTTTCTGCTCTTATTGTGATTCTTAAGTGCACATTATTTTTTTTAATCTAATATGGGAGTAAAATCAGGGTTTTTTGTTCTATCTCTGACACTGTCAAGGGTTTTGACGGGTGTCATGTGTGAAACTTCTGATGTCGTTCTTCAGCCTTCAGAAAACCCAGCGAATGTCTTTGTTGCTCTGAAACAGATATAAATATGGCGTCTCTGCGAAAGGTTGTTGACACACTCCCCATTGTTCTCACAAGTGATGCCCTTCGCAAAGACACACTCCAGGTGTTCAGAGATGGAATGAAAATTGAGTGCTTTCAGACTGATGGGACCATTACACCTTTAACCACAAGAGAAAAATGCTCCGTTCAGCCTTCTAGGATTACCACAAAATTACACGAAATGACTTACGGGGCAAGTCGCAGCGGCTCTGTTGACAGAACGAGCTGGACGTGCAGGTTCAGGCCGGTTTTGTTCTTTAGCTAATGAATCATCAGAAAATTCCCATTGAACCGACAATCGTCGCAGCTTGAAGTGCCGCATAATTATGGTGTTCGGCGGTTGAACCGCAGCTACTGTTCTCCTGCGAGATGATTCATGGGATTCCTGGATTAGCGTGGCACGTTCACTCTCTTGACATACACTAGCGCCTGTGATTTTGCATGTTTCTGCATTTATTTGATCAAAAATGCAGTAAAAATTGTGAAATATTATTGTGATTTAAACTAGCTGATTTCTATGTGAATATCTGTGAAAGTGTAATTTATTTCTGTGATGAAGTGCTGAATTTTGCATCATTACTCCAGTGTCACATGATCCTTCAGAAATCATTCTAATATGTGACCCTGGACCACAAAACCAGCCATAAGGGTCATTTTTTGGAAATTGAGATTTATACATTATCTGAAAGCTGAATAAATAAGCTTTCCGAGATACAACTTTTTGAAAATCTGAAATCTGAGGGTGCAAAAAAATCTAAATATTCAAGTAAATCACCTTTAACGTTGATCCAAATGAAGTTCTTTGCAATGCATGTTGCTAATCAAAAATTAAGTTGTGATATATTTACGATAGAAATTTTACAAAATATCTTCATGGACCATGATCTTTACTTAATGTCCTAATGTTTTTTGGCATGAAAGAAAAATTGATTATTTTGACCCATACAATGTGTTTTTGGCTATTGCTACAAATATACCCGTGCTCCAATGTTGAAAACAGTTGTGTTGCCCAGTATTGTTGTGGAAACTCTGATGCATTTTATTTTTCAGCGTTCTTTGATGAATGGAAAGTTCAAAAGAACAGCATTTATTTGAAATAGAACGTTTTTGTAACAGTACACACTACTACTGAAAAGTTTAGGGTCAGCAGTTTCTTTTTGTTTTTTTTATTTTTGTTTTTTTTTTGCACAGAATTCATCAAAAGTGAATTACAGCTCTTAAAGGGGTCATCAAATGCACATTTTCCACAAGTTGATATGATTCTTTAATGAAAAATCTATAATATACTTTGGTTAAAAATTCTCAATGGTTGTGTAAAACAACACCCTTTTTACC
This sequence comes from Labeo calbasu, assembly GCA_019740295.1. Lineage (NCBI taxonomy): Eukaryota > Metazoa > Chordata > Actinopteri > Cypriniformes > Cyprinidae > Labeo > Labeo calbasu. The sequence continues at coordinate 12,107 of JAHKKF010533688.1, forward strand.
TTGACGAAATCAGCTCTGCAAAAATCATCTCATTCTGGTCGAGGCTGCTTTAAATGCAAATGAGCTCTGCTCGCCCCGCCCCTCTCTGTGAGTGACGAGCCTGTTTACTTTAGCCGCGTTTAGCCACTAAACTTGCTAACTAGCACATTATTAGGAAAGGCGATCGCAAAGATTAATAAAAAAAACCCTTATACTCACTTTTGCTGTAAGTGAAGCTGGATCACGAATGATTCGCGTGAACATAGACGGATATATGTAGATCGGGAGGTGCATTCCCTTCACAAACAAACGTAATCCAC
>JAHKKF010533691.1:0-38080 GCA_019740295.1 Labeo calbasu
TATATATTATTCAGACACCAGATATAATTTTTAATAATGTTTTACTAGTGGGTGCAGGACACTATAGTTCAATTATGTAGGTGAGGATAGCAAAACAAAGTAAACTATGACATATTATACCCAAAAAATCTTAATACAGTGGACTACCAGTAAAACTGATTAAAATTTGGGGCCAAAAATTAGATTTGACACTTTGACCTGACCTTGTTTTGTTACATGCTTTTCTATCTGACATTAGCCAGATGAATTTGTTCTGACACAGTTTAAGTCATATTATTTTATTACCATTTTCTAAACTATAGCAAGTAAGCTAATGTGAGAAATGTTGAAGTTATCTGAAATTTTGCTTTCAAAATATAGTTTTTGTCATGAAAAACTGTCAACTTTTCTTCTCCTTTCCTCTGTACAGGAACAGACAGATCATCTCCAGTTCCTCCCTCAACACCTCCGATGCCCACTCCAGTAAAGATGAGTCCTCCCGAATCCCCGCCGCCTCCTCTGAACCAGTCTCCACTCATCCTGCAGCCCCTCGCCTCTCCTCTGCAAGTGGGCGTCCCACCGATGTCCCTGCCAATCATTCTAAACCCGGCTCTCATAGAGGCTACCTCACCCGTGCCCCTGCTGCCCCGCCCCTCCACCGACTGACCCGCCCCTCAAACATAAGCCCAAAGAGTGCCGCAGCCACGTCTGAAGGAGAACCAGTGGAAGCAGCATCTGATTAGACTGTTCTCCTGCACGTGTGCACTCGCTGTAGCCCACACTATTAAATTATGTAACAGCAGGACCTGGAATAAGAGCGCGTGAGAGGACATTGACATGCATGGTTGCCTCTCCTCGTTTGAAACATCAAAGCAACTCCCAAACCGCTTGGACTCGAATGTCCTTCAGTTAGAGATGTTACATAGATGATCGTATTTATTCAAAACAGCAAGGTGCCACCCTGGAGGACAGTTCATTATTGATGGGACTAGGGCGGTTAGGTTAACTGCACCTGTCAGAGCAGATTTTAATGTATCAGTACTCGGTTGTTACTCGTGAGGTTTACTCAGGCAGTGATCACAGAGAATGGCTGATGGGTAGAGGTACCGCACACCGGGTCCAGCTAATGAAAACATAAAAACTACATTAGCATTGAAGCTTTTATCACCGCTCCAGCTAAATGAAACTGTACAGTATGATGAAGAAAACATAATTTATTTTGACAATTCATATTGTTTCTTATTGTGGCTTTTACACTTTAATTCTATAGTTTTGCCGTCAATTGCTCCAGAGAAGACTGAGATGTAGCCTGTTTCATGGTTCATTAGTGAGAAATTTAAAGCATAGTTCACCCAAACATCAAACTTGTTGTCATTTACGTACCCTCATGTCATTTCAAATCTGTATGAATTTTTCTTCTGTGGAACTTCTATAGAAAGTTGGACACCAAACAAATTCTATTGTATGGACCAAGATTTTCTTTAAACATCTTTGATGTTTTACAGAAGAAGGAAAGTCATAGAGGTTTGGAACAACATGAAGATGAGTATATGATGACAGAATGTTCATTTTTAGTGGACTGTCCCTTTAAGTCCAGTTATTTTGGTTAAAAACAATAAAATATGGCTTGTTTTGACGCCACGTAATTCTTTATCGTGCATCTCTACGACATTCCAGACACGTCACTGATGTTTTCAACTAAACAGACCAGCTGAACTCTGTATGTCAGGTTTAATTTTATTTTGATGGGTATTTTTATTCGTAAGTTGTCTTAAAGAGATGGTTTTGTTGCTCACGTTTATGCTGTATCGCTGTGGCTCTTTGAAGCTTTCCCTTTCAAGAATTTTCTCCTGGACATTAGACCAATTCCAAATATACGTTTCTGCTGTTCTTTCTATGAACCGTGTCCCTTTATTGTGGTGATCTGGGCTCTGAAATGTTACAGACCACTTTTAGTTTGGTATGAATTAATGAATGAGAAGTTGATCTCAGAAGAGAGCTGTAAAATTCACTATTATAAAAATGTAATGGCTCTCAGACCTGCAGCACCGCTTCCATGAGCCAAGACCACCCGCGAGCAGCTTCTAGCGATCAGCGTATAACCTGAGACTCATGCTATGTTTGGATCAGTACCGAAACTGTGGGTTCTTTAAGGAATGATACTGTAATTTAATGTAGATTGTCACTGCAGTGACAGCAAATCAATGATCACAAACCTAAGAGGTGGCCGTGGACAGATGGACGTTTTCTTTTCTTTGTATGTACACTTTGTATGTACTGCATTCTTAGATACATCAGGAACTAATTCTGTAGTCAACAGGTAATTCAATGAAAATATTCTGTATATATATATGAATAAAACTTAATGTACTTTTTACAGTGTAATAAATATATGGTAAAATATCCAAATCTTCTGTCATTGTTTTTTCTACAGAGCCCCGTGCATGACATGCAGCAAAAACAAATAAATCCATTCTCTTTACTAGGGTTCAAGTGCTTATGGTAAATATAGAAAAAAGACATTACATATTGTTTAGCAAGCCTGTAACCACCTAAATTAATCATTAAAAAAAAAAAAAACGAAAATTTGGGTAGTTTGCCATAGAATGTTATAGCGCCACCTGTAGTCCGAGCTCCCTAAAACTGCATTCTTGTTTAGAATCACCTGTTGCACGTGCTCACCAGGTTTGGTGAAGTTTTGAGTTTTCCTTTAGGCTTTATAGAATTTTTGGTGAATCTGGACAGGCCCCTTTTCGAAATTACCCCATTGTAGCTTCCCAAAGGGTACATTTAAACTTTTTTTTTTTTTTTTGATAATTATTGACCTAGAGAGTCCAGAGAATTATACTGCAGTGTTTTTTTTTCCAGACTGAGTGAAAAACTAGATTGCAAAAGTAGGACAGCAGCGGTTCTAGAGGCAAAGTTGTATCTTGCAAAGCTGTAAATTGAGGCAGAGTTCTATCATATGATATGAATATTGCCTATATGTGTGGAAAACCATGCAATGTACAATAATTTACAGCCTTAAAAAATTCAGTATCGCTCCCCAGTGGCTTTGAAATTTCTCACCGAGCTCTGGGGACGTGAGTCGAACTGGCCCACCGAGTTTCGTTCTGATCGGCCCCCGTTAACCTCGTCTAATAGGTGCTCAAAATTCATCAGCCAATGGCGTCTGTGTATTTTTGAGATGCAAATGTTCTTATAGACACTTGTGGCACTTTGGACCTTGGACAGTGATTTTCATGTTGATAGGACAAATGGTTGTGTAGTTATAGCCAATTATTATGTTATTTCCCTTATAGCGCCACCAAGTGGCCAGTTGTCCTGTGGCCTCAGATTGAGCTTTTACACAAGTGCTCTGAGTTAGGCAAAAGTATCTTATTCCATTCAGGCATTTTACTAGAAGTGGCCCTACCCCTTTCCAAATTTTTGTCATCCCTTATCGACGGTGAGTCGAAAGTTTACCTTTTTTTTTTTGATAATTATTTATATTCACTCTCCAGAGAATCATTCTGCACTGGTTTGTTTCCGATAAGGCGAAAAACCTAGGACTAGTTCGCAAAAGTAGGTTTTTCAAAAAATCCAAAAATATTTTAAAATTTCGCCAGGCTCACGATCGAATCTAAGGCATGCGTTTTGTCCGGCATGAGCCAATGGTTCCAACACCTACAACTTGCTGTTTAGGAGCAATTTCGTACTTTTGATCGCTGTAGCACCCCCATCAGGCCAATTGGGGCAAGCCTTGGTGACGTTTGTAGGCCACGTAGTACTACCATCCCTTCAAGTTTCAAGTCTCTATGACTTACAGTTTGGTCTGATCGATCAGTTTTACATTGGAGATTGCTGATGCTTGGCCATTCAAACAATTACAGTAGGGTTTCAGCGCTATGCACTTGAACCCCTAAATATGTTTGTCACATCATAGAAAAAATGTGTTATTAAACACCCAGCGAAATTTGAATGTTAAAAAACTCAAAAATAAATAAAAAAAGCTATAAAATTCGTGAATAAAAAACGGTATTCTCTGCTCCCACACTTTTGGGGGCGTGTCCGGTGTCGGCGCCGAGACCACGCCCACTCACAGGAACGCTCAGCTGCCGTTTCTCTTAACCGTCAAACACCGCTAAAGCAGACAGAGCAGTTTTATAAACTGGAAACCAGGTCATAGGCATTTATATGACTAAGGCATAGCTAGCTAGCAAACTGTAAGCTGTAGTAACTAACAATAATGACAGCAACTCGCATTTGAGGGAACGAACCTCTAACTCTAACTCCACAATAGAGGGTTTGTTCTAAAGTTGGTAAAGATACATGCGAGCAGTATTAAGATATTAGCCTAATATTTTACCTAGCTGAACGGAAAGAACAAACACGAATGTTGTCAAGATTCTTGACCTGGAAATCCTGGTTCAGTTTGGCCAACCAACTCTTCTCCTTGATTTGTTATAACTTTTGATAGTCCATAGTACTCCAAATGTTTTTCCCAGTGCGACCGATTAGCACAGCCCAAAACATGACCAATAATTGACCATTTTCAGCAGCAATAATCAGCTACATTTGCTAGTTCCACTGGGTTCAGTGGCATTTGTTTATGTTCAGTGCCGCTAATATGACTGATTGATAACGTTGTGAAAACACTCTATTTAGTACTACATAGTTCAGTCTTTGTAATGTGTTTTCAGTAATACATTTCTAACATTTATGTGTTTCGAAACAAATCTCTTAATTGCCTTTACACAGACTTAAAGTAAATCGTGACTCGATGTAATAATGTTAAGAAATGTTACGTTTTTATTTTTTCTCCAGTGGAAATCAATGTTAACCAAAGATGGTACCTGCAGATTCATACAAGTTTGGAATGACATGATGGTGAGTAAATGATGATAATTTTCATTTTTGTGTAGACTGTTCCTTTAATCTACAATGGAGGTTGATTTACACCAAGCCAAGCTTCTCAAAGGACTAAAAAGTAAAGTAATCCATGTCATGTGACTTGTGAGAACCCATTAGTGTTTGCCATTCATGACATCACACCTGATGCATCTAATCTTTGAAGAAACATCAGAGAAAATGAGATTAGAGCTTCCAGCGAAGGCAAGTTTGTCAGCAATTCACAACTTGCGTTTCAGTTTATTCTTATATGAAGCACTTTGATTTTGATGGTATAAATCAACATTATTTGCCTGGATCTTTATGATTCACTGAAGAAAGAAAATAGGGGTTTGGAAAAACCTGACTGAGTAAATGATGACAAGTTTTGGCCACTAAAAGGGATAATTTACAAAAAAGGCTAAATTATGTCTATATTTACTCACCTTCATGTAGTTCCAAACCTGTATGACTTACTTTCTTCTATGGAACATAGTGTATTTTTTGTCCATACACTGAAAGCGAATGGGAACCGAAACTGTTCGGTTGCCAGCATTCTTCAAGATATCTTTTCTGCTCTGCAGAAGAAAGAGTCATGCAGGTTTGGAATGACACGGGTAAGTAAATTCATTCATTTTTGGGTGAACTAACCCTTTAAGTTGTATGTGAATAGAAAAAGAGCTCTCAACCTGTGGTGTAAAACATTTTTTTATTTCAAAGCAGAACAAGAAACACTTTTTTTTTTTGATAAACCAAAACGGTCAGAAACCACACATGATATCTAGCCAAAAACAACGGTCAAAAGTTCAACTCTGAACATGGAATGTAAAAACAAGATCAGTCTAAGGATAAAAATGGCAAACAATGAAGATTAAGTTGATCTAGTTTAAATGAATGTCTCTTCTTTAAAGGAGAACAGTGAAACATAAATGTGTACAGTACATCACTCACAAATATCCTTGTTTAAACACCTTCAAATAATCTGTTGTCAAAAACATATACCTACAACATCTTTCACCAAGCTGCACTATACTCCACTTAGTACGCTCCTACTAGCCTGGATGCACTCTCCGCTAAAGCTCACGTTCAACTCATTTCACCGTCCCGCGACGTCGAGGCCGACAAAACCAGTCAAAGCGAAGCTAAAACAGAGCTGCATCGAGGCGTTACACTTTCAAAAGAAATCAAACCCACGACTCAACATCACTTGGCGTCCATCTTTGCCATCTCCTGCAAGTATATCCCAATGCTCTCGCTGTCAAACAGAACGAAGTAAATGTTCTTCAGGGAGGAGGTGGTTGCTGAGACAAAATGGTTTGAAATGGCCTTCAGTATTAGCTGGGCTGCCGTCTGCTTTGGGAAACCATTTCTGGGGGAACAAAAATTAAAGAGGTGAGATGAGTTCCAGTTTCTGGGAACTATTTCTTGCCACATTTGCACTGAAACAGTCATGCAGTGTATGAGCTTTCAAGAGTGGAGTTGAAGGTGATGTTCAACCCCACGATTGCACCGCTCACCGTCCGGCGGGTAGCGAAGGGAAGGCCACCGACTTTAGCTTCTTCTCCTCGGCAGCAGACAGACAGTTCTTGACTGTTTTCTCGAGCTGATCTTCGCACTTCTCTGAACCCCACTGAGGAACGTGACAATGGATGATGAAACGTGCTGCCATCCCATTGGCTTGGCTCACAGCCACTGCAGAGCAGAGGGAATATCAAACACTCTCGTCACAACAGCAGCAACACGCTGAAATGTCTTACTTGAGAATCTACAGGGGATTTCTCCCCGCTTCCTTGTTTTACTTTTAAATCTTCCACACTTTTTGATCAAAGAATCAAAGGACTGAGGAAAATGAGTCCTTGTTTTGGGCTGATTTTCTATTGTATGTAGGACCCTATAAAATACATTTTATTTTTTCCCAAATCCATTTTTTTTCCATTTTAATTTGTCTGGATTCTGTTTTTTCCATTTTATTTTTTCCTAAACTCTGTTTTAATGTTTAAATTAAAAAAAAGTAACCAAAAAGCATGTCTAATTAATTAAAATGTAACAAAAATAATATTTTCAAGGTGCTATGAAATACTTCTCCCCCCCTTTTTACCAAATTTTGTGTTTTCCATTACTTTTCTGGATCCCGTTTTAATGGTTTCATTTATTTTTCTCTGATTAACTGATTATATATATATTTTATTTTATTATTTATTATATTATTTATTTCTTTTTTTCAGAAATACTGTGTTGTGGTAAATAAATTCTGGTAAATATTCCCTAAAAAATAATGTGTTAATAATAATTTCATAATAAACTATCATTAGGACTACATTAAGTAATATATTTCTGTCACAATTTCGAAATTTGGTAAATTCTGTGACATTCTGCTTTATACAGTAAATTCAGTTTTTATGACTGGATTATTCGATTTCGTCCAAACTTTCCGCATCTCGGAAATCAGGTAACAATCTCTGTATAATACTTCTTGGTGTACAAATGTCTCCAAGCTATAAAAATCCTCATTTACGGTGCCTTGCAAAAGTATTCATACCCCTCAATTTTTCCACATTTTGTTGTTGCAGCCTTATGTAAAACTGCTTTAAATTTCTTTTTTCCCCATCAGTCTACATTGCATACACCATAATGACAAAGCAAAAACTAAACTGTCACAACTTTGTACATTTATTAAAAAAATAAAAAAACTGAAATGAGTACACTGCATAATTATTCATACCCTTAACTCAGTACTTAGTTAAAGCACCTTCACAGCCTCAAGTCTTTTTGGGTATGATGCGACAAGCTTTGCACATCTGCATTTGGCCTATTAAGCTCTGTCAGTTTGGATAGGGGCAGACACACATTTTCAGGTTTCTCCAGAAATAATGCACTCAAGCACAGGCTGTGGCTGAGCCACTCAAGGACATTGACAGAGTTGTATATAAGCCACTCTTGCTGTCTGCTTAGGGTCATTGTCCTTTTGTAAAGTTAACTCTCTGCCCAGTCTGAGGTTCTGAATGTTCTGGACTGAGTTTTTATTAAGGCTATCTCAATATTTTGGTGCACTGAGAAAACAGCCCCACAGCATGAGGCTGCTACCACCACACTTTACTTATGGGATAGTACTCTGCAGGTGATGAGCAGTGCTTGGTTTCCTCTATACATAATGCTTGGAATTGAGGTTCATGAGACCAGAGAATCTTGTTTCTCACAGTCTGAGGATCCTTTAGGTGCTTTTATGCAAATTCTGAGTCTTGCCACACTGCCATAAAGCCTAGATTGGTGGAGTGTTTCAGTGATGTTTGTCCTTATGTAAGTTTCTCCTGTCTCCACATATGATCATGGAGCTCAACTAGAGTGACCATCAGGATCGTGGTCACCAGTCTAAGAAAAGCCCTTTTCTATCAGTTGCTCAGTTTGGCCAGGAGGCCAGCTCTGGGAAGAGTCATGGTTGTTTCAAACTTCTTCCATTAAGGGTAATGGAGGCTACATGCTTCTGTGAACCTTCAAAGCAGCAGATTTTTTTCTGAACTCTTCCCCAGATGTGTGGCTTGATGCAGTCCTGTTTCTGAGCTCTACAGAAGGTTTTGTAACCTCAGGTCTTGGTTTTTGCTCTGATATGCGTTTTCAGCTGTTAGACCTTTTAAGACGTGTGCCTTTCCAAATCATCCCTATTCAACTGAATTTGCCACAGGTTAACTCCACTTGAAGTGTAGTAACATCTACAAGCAATATAAATGCTCCTGAGCTACAGTTCAACTTTCCCAAATAAGGGTATGAATACTTATGCAATGGAATCATTTCAGTTTTTTTATTTTTAATAAATTTGCATTAACAAACAATTTTTTGCCTTGACATTATGGTGCATGAGGTGTAGACTGATGTGGAAAAAAAAAAAGTCATTTAAAGCAGTTTAACATAAGGCAGCAACATAAAATGTGAACAAAATGAAAGGGTATGAATATTTTCGCAAGGCACTGCACTGCTTAAGATTTAGCTAATTTCCATGACTTTTCCAGACACGTAAATGATCCTACAATCCCTGGTATCACTAGGTTTCCATGACGGCTGTACTTTTCACTATATTAAAATATTTAACAAGGTCATTTCCTGCCCCTTTGAACATTGCTAGAGCACACACACTAATTTGAGTCTGCTTTCTGTCTGCTTGTGTCTAGAAAAGTGTGTGTTTGATTTCAACCTGATGCGACCTCCAAAGGACCCTGGCTTTTTCTCAGCTCCTTGACGGTCTCTAGGAAATCTTTTCCTCCTGCTTTCTCCAGAGCGTTACCTGTGGCACAGCACGGAAAATAAATTAGCTTTTGTGACATATTTCAAAAAGAGGCTGAAACATCTCTTCAAAAATTAAGGGAAATCGACACTTGCTATTTAAATAGCATTTACCATCTAGCAAATGTAACTGACAATAATTTCATAGTAGCTAACAGCGGTGTAATGCACTGACCGATTCCCTCTTTCAGATCAATCTCTGCGTTCGTGGGATTGATGATTCCCTCCACTTTGATCGTGCCGATTTTGCTGATTTCACTCTCTGTGAGGGACAGCTGATAAACAAACCACAGATATTTCATTATTGCAAAACTTAAATCTCCTTGATTAGTATGAAGTATGAATGTTTATTTAAAAAAAATTTTTTTGTCAACTTCAAATTAATTTTCATATTTATTATTTTAAGTGTTAAAATAAGCAAAAATAAATTCTTGGTAATGTGTGATAAGCACAGCTATTTCCACCTTTTGTCCAAGAAACAAGCTTTTCGCAGAGAGAATAGTAAATCCCTCTCCTGGTCCGTCTTCCACTGTTGTGTTGGCATCTGCTTCTTTGTCATTCTCTGTGCTTTTCTGCATGGAAGAACCATTTTTTAGTATTCTCACAGACAAAGATTGTACCAGAGCAACATAAGTATGACACTGCACGCACTTTGGGTTTGCGGCCTGGTTTTCCTTTGCTCTTTTTGCTGGGTTTCTTGATGGGTTTCCGGTTCTCCCTCTTCTCCGGAACGGTCACCTGAGTCTCCACCTTCACCTTGCCTCCTCTCTTCTTGGAGAGCAGCTCAGGATGGATGCGAGGCAGAACGCCACCATTTGATATGGTCACCCCTCTGAGCAACTATTCAATTACACAGAAAAATAAACTAATTAATGGCATTACTTTAAGGACTACAACTGTCGAAAATGCAGATCCAAAAACATTTTGCAGAGCTACACTACTGGTCAAAAATAATTAAAAATTATTTTTTAATGAAAATAAGTCTCTATTGTGATCAAAAATACAGTTCAAACTGTAATATTGTGGAAATACTACTGCAATTTAAAACAATTGTTTTGTATTTGAATATATTTTACAATGTAATTTATTTTTGTGATGCAAAGCTGAATTTTCTACATCATTACTCCAGTTTTCAGTGTCACATGATCCTTCAGAAATTATTCTAATATGCTGTTTTGTTGCTCAAGAAACATTGCTTATTATTATTATTATTAAAAACAGTTTTTTCTGCTTTATATTGTTTTGAAAACCATTTAAAAGTTTGGGTAATAAGTTTTTTTTTTAAAAGATGAAATTAATATTTCACAAAAATATTAAGCAGCAAAACCTTTTTTCAACATTGAAAATAATAAGCAATGTTTGTGTTCTGAGTAGCAAATCTGAAAGATCATGTGACACTAAAGACTGGAGTAATGATGCTGAAAATTTAGCTTTGCATCACAGTAATAATTTGCATTTTAAAATATATTAAAATAGAAAACAACTATTTTAAATAGTAATAATATTTCACAATATTACTGATTTTACTGTATTTTTGATCAAATACATGCTGCCTTGGTGGGCACAGAGACTTCTAAAACATTGTACAGCAAGTTGCTTTTAGACACCGAGAGTATGCTAAACATTAACCCTGCCCAACCTCAGTCTGTTTTAACATGTAATTCATTACCTGGTTAAGTTCTTCATCATTGGCCACTGCCAGCTTGATGTGTCGTGGAGTGATTCTCCCCTTCTTGTTGTCTCTTGCTGCATTTCCAGCCAACTCCAAGATCTCAGCTACAAAAACAGTACAACCGAGACTATCACAAGGCTCTCAAAACAGCAATATAATTAAACGATTGCATAATAATTTTTTTTTTGGTAAAATGTGTTATTTAATTCCACAACAAGGGAGAATCTCTCTTCCCACCTGCTAAGTACTCAATGACAGCTGCCATGTAGACGGGGGCGCCCATGCCAATGCGATACTTATGGGTTCCTGTGCGCAAGTAACGCATCATCCTCCCGACAGGAAAAATGACTCCTGCCCGAGAAGAACGGGACAGCTTGGTGATCTTTTTCTTTCCTCCTCTGGCTGACATCCTGCCTTTTCTGTGGAGAAAAATCAAATATTTCTTCCATCTTCATTTTTTGATCAAGGTAACAATCCATTCAGCAACACGCAATCAAAACATCGGTCGTGTGAGTGACAGCGCGGACCCACCTCCTCTTGACTCACAGTGCCACTGGATGGAGTACCTACAAGATGAATCAAGACAAAATGATTCATTCATTAGCATCTCTGAATGTGACTGAACTCAGCAGTCTCCATCTGCTTCAACAGATGATGATCACAGACACGCTCTTATCCATGTTAAATTAGTACAACAACAAAGCTAATACGTTGGCACATTAGAAAGTTACAGCTTTCTGGTCACAATTTAAGCCTAAAGTGAGGGACTTTTCACTCTATTCATTTTCGCTGATAAGCATGTGAACAAAAAGTTCAAGTTTTGTCATTTCAGATCTGCAACTTTATGTGACAGAATGATCTAAAGGTCACAGACTGATCTCCTGGCTACATTCAAATAAAAGCTGAACATGTGTATATATACACATTTTGAATTTGTATTATTTATTGTACTGCATGTTGTATTATATATTAAAATCGCAGCCCTAGGGTGCTGTCATATTCTGTTAGTAAAAACAAACAAACAAACAAACAGACTGTGTCCAATTTAAAATCTACTTCACTACTATCCACCGTTTTTTCGTAATAACGGGCGAAGCCATTTGTAAATTTAATGGGTCTGGTTTCCAGTCTCATTTGATTAATACTGCAAAATGGTCTGTCTTACCGTATTATTTTAATGTATTATCTTAATTATAAACACGCTGTAGTGCATACAGTTTTACTGTTTACTGCACGTTGTTATTCTACTCGTTTTCCCGGAAGTCAACCATGTTGAAGAAAAAGGTGGATATAGTACAATATGAAAAAACAATATGTGAGAAAAAAGTCCAAATTATGTGCAAAACAGATATAAATACCCAGAAGACCTACTGTTAGTGTGCTTAAACTATGGACACTTTAATATTACATGAGGACACGGGAGACGTAGGTCACGTGATAATGACAACATGGCAAACTTAGTACGTCCAGATTACATTCATACTTTTTAACAGTCAAGAAGTAATAACTTATTCAAAATAAGCGCCTACTCAAGAGAGTATGCTATTTTGGACGCAGTCTTGGTGCCATCTAGTGAATTAAAATCTGTATGAATATTTAAATCCAAAAATACTACAGTTTTGACGCAAACATTTAGCGTATGCCTACAGCCAATCGCATAACCTTTCAAATAACATGCTATACACTATGCTGATAATATAAAGTATACTATGTGCCTTGCTATATTATTATTATTAGTATTAAATATTATTATACAGTGAGCATTAAATGCTTAACCCTACTTAAATACTTAAATAACGAAATACTTAAATACTTTACCATTACCATTTGTATTACCACAGTTTTACTGCAAATTCTTTGGTTAAACTGTGGTTGCTATAGCAAATCCATAGTTAATTTGTGGTTACCATGGTTTAACTATAACCTGTCTAATTAAAAACCTGTCTGTAAATATATATATTTTTTTCTTTGGTTTTATTTGTAGTAACCATGGTTAATTGTCGTAAGAAAATGGCTAAAAGCGCATTAGTCCACAGGTAAAAACAGCATCAAACAGGAAAGACAGAGAAATATTACTTATATAAATTACATAAACTGGAGAAATCTAACTTGTCCATGTAAACTGCAACTTGGATTCCTAATTAATAGGTTTTTATAAATTAATACCGTTTCCGTATTCATCTTACTGTCCAATCAATAGTTTATGCCATATTTATTTGGTAAATAACCATGTAATTAGCAGAATAATGTACATACTGGTGGTCAATTTGAGAAAAGTTATTTCTTTCTTTCTTTTTTTTCCGAATGAAATGTGACCTGGAAATGATCTTCACGGGTTTCATGAGATTTACCCATATTATAAAAAATGTTCATAAGCTGTAAGTTCACTGCATGCTTTAAGGTTTGTATTTTTGTTGACAAATCCACACTGTTTGTACTTATGTATTTATTTTGTGGATTACAGGAAGGCATGAAAATCACACCGTTTAGCCTAACACAAATATGACCCATGGTCTGCGAATGGCATTCCGACTGTGAAGTAGCGCGTCGACAGACGAGAGCTCTCTCGACACAGCCTGCAGCGACCCCGCACTGCCATCGCAAATTAAAGGCACAGCGCTTGTTTTAAGATAAACAGCGGACATTCATAAACACAGAGCGCGATTCCTCCCCGCTATAAAAAGTTTCGCCTCAAATATGTGTGACAAAAGACCCGCCTCCTGCCAGCAACAGCACGTTAACACCATTATATTCAGTCGGGATGCGGTACGTGATCGCGAGGCCGTCGCCGAATCCGCGATTCAAAGCGTGCGATCAAAGGCCTCGCCTTAACTTCACTGTTTCTCCATCAGACGCGCACAAAACACGGACATGTTTGCTTTCCAAACATATTTGGTCGTGCACAAATACATATTCTCGGTTTTCAACCCCGCTCCTCCCACATCAACTCACCCCCATTTTGTTTTCACCTCGTTTTATTTACATACAGTAAAACACCGATCTACATCGCAAGCGAGTGATGCGTTTCAACGCAACGCGACGCGACGCCGCTGTAACGTTGTTGTTATAATCAACTCATCTGCAAGCGAGCTGCGTTCGGTTTTTTTCATAGCGCGAACGCTGTCGTTTCGTCGCGTACAGTGTGCTCGAGTCGTATTCGCATGCATCGCATCGCCCGCTTATCAACTCAATATCTCGTGCCAATATTTACCTGTTTGTTCTCTACAAATGCGTCATGTACGAAATATATCTGTCCTCTGACAGGCGCAAATAAGGAGGAGTTCCTGGTCTTATTCCTATTCCCTGTCCTTGTGTGCTGAGCCTCTGCTGTTCCTTAAAAAAAAATTACAGAGAGAGAGAGAGAGACCGCGAAAAACTACAGCAGCCAGTACCACCGTACTGTCGATGGAGGCAGGCTTTAGGCTGCTGCTGCTTCTCATTTAAAAAACATTACATTCAAGATATGAAATACATTAGAGTGCACCCAGTGCAATTCGTGCTAAATGCATCTATAAGCGAATATGCGATATTATGTGGATATAATGCATTATCAAGCCATCATTTCTCATCCGAGAGCCGGTTGCATGCAAAAATAATTCGTCACAGACAGCTGCAGGTGACTGGGAGATTGATACTTACTGTAAAAATCTCTCTTCACCTGGTCTCTACGCGATGGCGTGTTGATCTTCATTCATTTTCACATAAATAGACCCTCTCCTGACGCCTTATAATGAAATCAATCTGATGTGCACTTGGAAAAATTAACGACACGAACGCGTTCCCTTGAGTGGTGCACTTAAAAATCTGACTTCTTCATTGTGAGTTAGGATTGCTATATGTCTGGTCGGTTTTGTATAGGCATTTCAGGTTAATGCAAAATCTAATGTGCGCTGAAAGGATCGAATAATGGCCTGTTTCAATAGCGTTTAGTGTCTGCAAAATCTGTGTTAGACTAAACTGGTTCTACAGAGGGCAGTCATAGATCAGAATTCAGATGTGCTGTTGTGTTATTGTGGTCCGGTAGGGGTCGGTATTGTATTGTGTTGGGTTATGTTTTTCTAGGAGCCCATCAGACAAGGACAAACGTTGCTTTGGGACGAACAGTATTAAAATCTTAATTTGTATGTACTTTGTAAGCATGCACATTGCGTAAAATATGTTTTAATTACGTGTTGAATTGAATTTAGCAAATTCAGGTTACAAAAACATAAAATTGGTTTACGTTTTTTTTACCCAAAAAATCTCTTACTTACATTTTTTTTGTTGTTAAAATTGCTTCTGAACAAATAGAAATTATAAATATTTTTTGAAGTCGCCTGTGTTAAATGTATATAATGAATATAACTAAAAATATATAGGATGGTTGAGTCTGCAATACCCATTGAGTGGCAGATTTCTTACGCTACCACAGAGAGACTTTGAAAATGATTTCCCCAGCACTGCAGGCTCTTTTGGGGCAACTTTCAGGGATAAAGTGAGTCTTCGCTTTAGAGCGGGCCCAGGAGGATGCTGGGAAGAGCGACATGCGTGCTCTTAGTCAGCAGAGCCAGACTGAATTATCTAAACACCTGGTTCCAGCAATCTAAACAAAGAACTGGTGATGACTGGACCTGGTCTACAGGGGCCCCTGGCTCCAGCATCTCTATGATATGGAGCTCAAATAGAAGTATGACATATGCTTACTAATAAAAGTCAGTCTGTCTCAAGTTTGGTGATGTTCAGAGAAATGCCGTCCTGTTTAAGTGAGTAAAACTAAATGCAACGTGCTGCATCAGCAAGATAAAGGGAAAATCATTTTCTTTTATTTTTACAGTGCGAGCTGAATGTAAATACAGACAGTGTGCTTATTTGTGGTGAAATCTGACTTCTCAAAATATACATCTTACAGAGTATAACATCACAAAATCTGCGTTACATGCAAAATGAAGCTGTTTTTTTATGATTTCCATCTGCGTTTTCTTATAGCCATTTGGTTATAGGAACTTGTCAATAGATGTATCATTACTGCACTGCCCATTATGCTGTTATTCTTTTGGTATAACATCAAAAATGTAAATTTGGAGAAAAAAAAACAAACAAAAAAACAAAACAAAAATGAAATAGAAAACATGTAACCAGTACAGACAGTACTTGAGCTTGGTTTTCATAATGTCTGTAATTTATCTTCTTCTACACTAATTATTCAGAGAAGCTGTAAGCAGTGTTTATGATGACATAATGAATTTTTGATGGATTATGTGTTTGTGAATAAGACATGATTGTGACATTGTTTGAAGATTTGATGTTAGCTTGTTGTCTTGTTGAGATGTTGAAGTTTTGCCTGGTTTTTCAAGTATCTTGTAAGCGGTTTTTAGTTTTAGATTTCTAAATCTAGAATCTGGAATCAAAGGAATGTCTTGTAGTCTTGATTTGGAGAAACTTAAGTAACTAGTGAAAATGTGGATGTATTTAGTAAGATACGGACCCACTTTATACAATTTGTTAACAATTATTATTTGTCAATAACAGATACTGTACTGTACTGTACTGATAAATGTAACCGTAACTGTCATTTTAACTTTATTGTATATGTTGGGGTGGGAAATGTATTATATATGCTGTATTTTGTGTTGTTACTTTGGATTGTATAACAAAATTCAATAAAAATATAATGAACAAAAATACAGAAATTAGACAGAATGTCCATTAATATTCAGATTTTATTCAGAATGTGTCATATTCTGATTATATAAGAATCCTGTAAATATATAAGATTTGTATATTTGTAATATGAAAATAGAGAAATTAGACAGAATGGCCATTTAGTATTCAGATTGTATTCAGAATGTGTCATATTTGGATTATATAAGAATCCTGTAAATATATAAGAATTTTATATTTATAATATGCAAATAATAGAGAAATCAGACAGAATGCACATTAGTATTCACATTTTATTCAGAATGTGTCATATTCTGATTATATAAGAATCCTGTAAATATATAAGAATTTTAATATTTATAATATGAAAATAATAGAGAAATTTGACATATTGGCCATTAATATTCAGATTGTATTCAGAATTGGTCATATTCCGATTATATAAAAATCCTATACATATATAAGAATTTTATATTTATAATATGAAAATAATAGAGAAATTAGACAAAATGGCCATTAATATTCAGATTTTATCCAGAATAAATTATATTCTGATTATATAAGAATCCTGTAAATATATAAGAATTGTATATTTGTAATATGAAAATAATAGAGAAATTAGAATGTCCATTAATATTCAGATTGTATTCAGAATTGGTAATATTCTGATTATATAAGAATCTTATACATATGTAAGAATAATATATTTACAATATGCAAATAATAGAGAAATTAGACAGAATGCACATTAGTATTCACATTTTATTCAGAATGTGTAATTTTCTGATTATATAAGAATCCTGTAAATATATAAGAATTTTATATTTTTAATATGATAATAGAGAAATTAGACAGAATGTCCATTAATATTTAGATTTTATTCAGAATTTTTCATATTCTGATTATAAAAGAATCCTGTACATATACAGTATAAGAATTTTATATTTATAATATGAAAATAGAGAAATTAGACAAAATGGCCATTAATAACTAGATTTTATTCAGAATTTGTCATATCTGATTATATAAAAATCAATGTATATGTATACTGATTACTGTAACCACTTTATGTTGTCAAAATTACCGAAAGACATTTGGCACATTCCTATATGAATCAAATTTTGGGTCACCCACCTATATACTAACCTAAAATATTCTATAATATTTTTGTTTTTTTTTTCAGAAAAATGGGATATTTACTTCAGAAAATATAAATATTGACTAATGGTGATGTAAGGTCTTTTTATGATGCCATCAAGACTTTTGATATCAAGAGCGCAAGATGTTTGCAAGGAGTCCTTAACTGGAACAAGCTGTCCTGCCAGTGGCATGATCAAAAAACCCATCAGCAAAATAACCTCCATCACGCAGCTCCGGCATGTCTACCTTTGCCAGGTATTTTTAGGCCTCAGACAAGTAGGCGATGGTGCGTCTCCCTCTCCCAGACCACAATCCACAAAAAGAGACACCCTTGGGGATGCTGTGAATAGCCCCCCTTCTGTTTAACCCGTCCCTCTGAGGTCCAGTGTCACTGCAAAGGGCCCTAAGAGAGTCCCAAGGCAAAAAGAGCTGTACAGAGAGAGAGAGAAAGATAGCGAGGGTAACAGAGGAAGAGTTTCAGATTACACTCAAAGGGGGCTGCCGTGTCAAAATAGGCCTTCAGAGTGGCGACAAACCGTGGGCCACCGACCTTACCCCTTTGCCAAGCCGAACATTCCTGCCGGATATTTTTAGAGGTGGCATTTAAAGTTGGCAGAGTATCAACTCCCAGGCAATCTGCAGTATTTCCTGTTCCTGTAAAAGAGGGAGGTCTGCGACACAAATGCCCACCCAGACAGGGCCTGTCTATAAATAGACATGTCAACCACGTTTTACTTCAATTTCATGTTTTCTTGATGCGTAAATGACAGTTTTGTTTACAAACTAGCACACATTGTGTTGTGCTGAAACACAGCATTGTTGACATCGCTGATCAATATTGAAAGAGATGAATTGTGGTCCTGGTCCAACCTAAACTAGGGTGAAATACACACACTCATGTAGATCTGTGAAAGGACTGGGCGGCTCCTTTGATCACTGTTTATGAGGAAAATGCCAGAATGACCAACAAGTCATCTCTCCAGCTTTGCTAGTTAAGCCAAACATCCCCTGTAGCGATTTAATTTGAAACAGGTTAGCCCAGGTTAGCCAGCAGCTCATTTTTAAAGTTAAAATAACAGTAAATATTCAGCCGTCAGGTGATGAAGCAATATCTATAACTTAATGTGTCACATCATCGTTGAACATTACACTACTGTTTGGTTAGTGCTGTGCGGTTTGACCAAAAATCATCACGGTTTTCCTTGACTGTGCCTTTATATAAATTAGATTGCATGAAACTGTTGCAGAACCACTGCATTTTAATCACGATCTAAACAAACAAGCTATATGCAGCATGAGCAGTTTTTGATATAAATTTTATAATTGAACAATTTAACGCAAAAACATAACAGATGCAAATTCACTATCTGCCACCAGGTGGCGCTTACGGATCGCCGGCGATACAACGTTTCCTTAGTTAAACAAAGTCAACGTAAACAAAGCAGCGCAGCGCTTTTTAAAAACTACATTAATATGCATTATACGGAGGTAAGATGAAAAGAAAATACCATCTAAACTTTTCTGAAGACAGTCAGTTCCCCTCAGAGACATTCATATAAACCCTCACTCCCAATTTAATAATTAGCATTTTCTTTCAATATTTCACGCATCGTGAACAGAGATCTTGCTCTGCCTAATACAGTATTTTCTCCTCTTTGCATTCGTCTTCAGCGTCTCACAGCTAGTTGTGTGTTATTAATAGTTCTCTAACCATTAGGCATAAGTTTATACAGTTGACATAGATCCCTTCTCAATTCAAGATGTTGTTTACATTGCTTAGCCACTGTTTTTTAAAAATTCATATGGTGCATAATTCAAACCGGTTTATCGTTTGAACCAGTATATCATCCAGCACTACTGTTTGGGAGTAGAATATTAGATGACACTTTAGGGACCAATTCTTACTGTAATTAGTTGCTTAATAGCAAGTGTATGTCAAAATTCCATTTAGTCCATTTATTTCCCGTTATCCACCTTATTTTTGCTGTAAGAGTGGGCGTGGCCATTTGTACATTTTATGGGTGTGGTTTCCATCTGCATACAGCTATTTTTAGCTGTACTAAACAGTTCATTTTGATGTTTGATATTGCAAATTGGTGCGTCTTACCATAGTATTTTAATGTATTATCTTATGAACACACATTTTACCATTTACTGCACGTTGTTATTCTTCTCGTTATTTTCATATAGCCGGAAATCTCACCCTTAGGCTTACTTCTGCGTTGAAGAATAAAATGAATAGAGAACTGGATTAGATCCATCTCCATTCATATCTGATAGAAATTTGTCACTTATCAGACACTTAATGTTTGCTTTGCATTAAAAGGATACCCTTGACTCTGACTACACGCACTCATAGATCACTGGAAGTGTGTGAAATGAACAAGACAGCTTCCCTGTTAACAAGGGCAGCGGCAATGAAACCAGCCCTGGTGTCACAGATGCTTGAATAAGTGCCTGCTTTTTTGTTGGAGCTTGGATAGACAGGATGGTGATGACAGCGTGTTTCCTAAAGATAGTGTTTTCCGTGACATGGGCTAATTGGCGACGAAAGGCTCAACGTAACTGGCATTATCGGAACTGAGTTTATGATCCTCAGACAAAATCGAGAGTTTTATTGTCTTTTTCCGTGATGTTATGAGTAAAAATTGTGCATAAATTCTTTTATTGTTTTCAAAGCGTAAAATCTACATTCAACATTGTGCTGATGTCTTTTTCCATGATCTCACACTTATGGATATGGTTAAACAGTTTATACCTGTGTGAGTTAGTTACTTGTGACTAGGTTTGTCTACTGCAGCAAAGGAAAATTTCCATTTTTAAATACCATATATTGCTTTTGAGATTTCGCTAAACCATTGGTGGGAGATGAAAGTTGACCACATTATAAACAATTCCTTACTGTTAAAGGGGTGCTATTATGCTTTTTCACTTTTTGAATTTTAGTCAGTGTGAGGTGTGTATGTTTGGGCATAAAAAAGATCTACCAAGTTACAAATCTCAAAGTCCACTCTAAAGGGAGCGATTTCGTTTTTTTAAAAATCCCTTTTCAAAGAATGGCTCCTTTGGCCTACAGTGTTGTTTTCTGGGTGTTGTGATGTCACAATGTGGCCCATTAGAATATCATTAAAATAATCCCGCCTATGGAAATTTGAATGGTTGGGGGGTGGTTAGGGACGAAGTGGGGGATTAGCCTAACTTTAGCGATGCAGCGCAGAGAGCCGCTTCTGGGATGCTTTAACGAGCTGTGGCACGGCTAGTATAAACATAAATATTGACTAGAGTGGCTGCGATCAGCTCAGGTGGCATTGTCGGAGCTGTAACACGCTGCAGACGTTTGCAGTATAGGGGGTCAAAACACATGCTGAGGCGCGGGTGGTATAAACACAAGCATTGACTAGAGTGGCCATCAGCTCCGGTGACAGCGTAAGAGCCATAACGCGCCACAGACGTGCAGTGTGTCGTAAGACATTTATTCATCATACAGTGTAGACTTATAACCTGAGTGTTTTTTAAAATGCATAAACTATGCATTAGAATAGGCTAGGCTAATCAGTGATGATGTACTTTAATAATGTTAATGTTCTTTGGTCGTTTTCTGTAGCTGCTTTTTGAATAACTAAGGAAATGTAAGCATGATAATTAGTAAATTACAATGTTTTTATTCAATTGTTGTCATGTTAAATACAAATTAATTCATATTAACAATATTAGGCTGCTTTAAGCCTTATGCTGGAACTGGTTTTGGGCAATGAAACTAAGTATGTAAATAATTAAATAAATTAGCGTGATAATATTATGTAACGGCGATCTCACAGGCTGACGATAGGACCTAACACTATTGTAGCGTCAGCTATATGTTAATATATCCTTTACTATAATGGAGTAGACGGAACTTGCTGCTTTGGCAAGGGGCGTGGCAGTACTGAAGCACCGTCTAAGCTGTTCGCCAATCACAACGCACTGGGACAGCAAACCAATCACAACACATTTAGTTTTTTAGAAGGCACGCCTTCATTAAACCCAGAACTAATCGATCCGTTTGTGCCAGGCTGGGAAGAAAGGTATTGCAATAATGTAAATTATGTGAAAAATAATGCGAACCACCAAGCATCTAGAGTTCTAGAACACCCCCAAAACAAAATCAAGATTTTGTAAAAGAGCGTATAGGACCCCTGTAAACATTACTGCATATTGTAGGCCTTGTGTATTAAAAAAACATTACAGAATTAAGTGGTAAAATGTATTTAATCTTACACACCATTACACACATACCAATTTAGCTTCTGTATTGGAAAATTAGGCTATAACCTGTTGTAATAACAAATTCCTCCCTTGTGTACATCCTACAGTATGTCCTGTTTAATAGAGTAACAGTAAGAGTTAAACAAAGCACGTTTTTACACCGTATTATACGAGGCAGGTGACAAGCCTATGTGAAATATAACCATTTTACGCCTTCTGGTGTTAGTCCAAGTGAAACAGCATATGTAATGAGAAGACATATTTGTTTTTATTCATCAGGAACTGGTTAGATTGTGAGTGCTACAGAGCAGAATGTCTGGCAAGGGGTCAAGGTTTGGTGGGTTAGCATGGTCCAATTATGTAAGCCCATTACCACTTAAATTACCCCTTGATTTACTCACCCTCAAGCCATCCCTAGGTGTATATGAGTTTCTTCTTTCAGACAATTACAATCAGAGTTATTTTTTTAAAAATGTCCTGGCTCTTCCAAGCTTTATAATGGCAGTGAATGGGTGTTGAGATTTTGAAGCCCAATAAAGTGCATCCATCCATCATAAAAAGTACTCCACATGGCTCCGGGGGTTAAATAAAGGCCTTCTGAAGCAAACTGATGTGTTTGTATAAAAAATATCCATATTTAAAACTTAATAAACCTAATCTCTAGCTTCTGCTAACTGTCGTAGGCGTGTTCACGCGAGAGTGGTGTTCCAGCGCGTGATGTAAGATGTGTTTTGCGTAAGCTCCGGTGAGACTACGCTGGTTTTGAGAGAACCAAGTTTTATTTACAGCAAAGGAAAATCAGTCTCCTCTTGGCCTCATATTGAAATCCTCCGACATTTTTCTTAACAAATCCTTGTTTTGTACTTCTAATTCGTGACCGGTGTTTTGTTTTGCTTTACTTATTTTGTTTTACTTGTGCCTACATCCTACATCATTTGCTAAAACGCCACTCTCTCGTGAACGCGCGTGACAGTTAGCAGAAGCTACAGATCACGCTTCATGAAGTTTTAAATATGGATATTTTTCTTACACAAACGCATCGATACACTTCAGAAAGCCTTTATTAAATGCCCTGAACCATGTGGAGTAGTTTTTATGATGGATGGATACACTTTATTTTGCTTCAAAATCTCAACACCCATTCACTTCCATTATAAAGCTTGGAAGAGCCAGGACATTTTTTAATTTAACTCTAATTGTAATCGTCTGAAAGAAGAATGTCATATACATCCAGGATGGGTAATTTAAATTTTTGGATGACTTTTCCCTTTTAAAATATGATTGTAACTTAATAATGATCTAACAAGACCCTGCTGACGTGTTTAATAGTATGGACAATAAATGATTTTTCTGAATAGCTTCTTTGGTGTTTTACAGAAGAAAGAAAACCATACAGATTTGGAACGACATGAGGGTGAGTAAATGATGACAGAATTTACATTTTGGAAAGAACTATTCCTTTATAGTCTTAGTGGTTTGACACACAGAGGTGCAGACTCTTCTCCAGCACTCACTCGATACCTGGAGGAGTGTGTCATGCAGCACATGTCAGACCTGGAGAAGGCTTTGGATCTGGCCAGCGTTCTCCTAGCTCTGCATCCATCTGGAAAACGAGTCTGGCCCATAAATCAGAGGATCCAGCGAGATACGCTATCACAGACTGGCAACAGGACCCGCAACAGAAATGGAGGTCTATGATGAAAAAAGAGAAAAGTTACGACAGCAACATATAGAATTGCCCTCACAAATACAGATGTTTCTGGAAGCGCAAAAGCTCCTTTCCCAGCAACAGCGTTCACCATCTGCTGAATCGCTCAGTTCACCTTTTCTGTGTACCCCTGCACACCGAGCGCTTATCCAAGATAAACACTGCTATGTTGTGTGAAATGAGAGAGAAGTGAAGTCAAGTAGAACATTAGAATCTGAGCACTGATGAGGAAGCACAGGTTTGATTGTGTGAAATGAGTCTACACTAATGGTTAAGATTATTAATGTTTTTGAAATGTCTCATATGCTCAGCAAGGCAGCATTTGCTTGATCAGAAATAGAGTAAAAACAGAAATATTGTGGAATATTATTACAATTTAAAATAACTGATTTATATTTTAACGTATTTTGAAATGTAATTTATTCCTGTGATGCAAAGCTGAATTTTCAGCATGATTACTCCAGTCTTCAGTGTCACATGATCAGTCAGAAATCATTTTAATATGCTGCTCAGTTATTAGCAATGTTGAAAACAGTTGTGCCATGATACATTCTTTACAGAATTCTTTAAAGAATGTTTAAAAGAACAGCATTTCTTTGAAATAGAAAGCTTTTGTAACATTATGTCATTACTGTCACTTTTGATAAATGTATGAATCCTTGCTGAAAAAGGGATTTATTTCTAAAGTACTTTTTTTTTTAACTTCTCAACCAGTTCTTAAAAATGTATTCAGGTCTGTTCAGCTAGTGCAGAACTATTTAAATGCAAATACTAATTTAAGTAAGCATATAATCATGCAGATTAATATATCAGCTGTGGGAAGAGTGGAGAAAATCTTTCCCATATGTTTTGTTGTTAATGTCAACACTAGATGACTAATCACTCTAAGGTATTTTGACACAAATTTATCTGTCACTTGATAGAAGCCAAATTAAGCAGATGTAACATAGGCAGGTTGTGCAGCATTCCTTCATCCTATTCTTAGGCCTGTGCAGTTCATGCAAATATTAATATGTTTTGATGTTTGATCAGAGGTATGTTTTTGTTTAGTTTTGTACGATAAACCGTTTTTGTTCTGTTTTGAATAACCACTTGAAGTCTAGAGTAAATTTGGGCACTAAAGCAAACCAGCTGAGACTCAGTGTTGCAAAACTAAGAGCATTGAAAGCACTTTTATAATGAAGTTATTGTATAAGATAATAATACCGTAGTATTTCGATATACATTGTGGAACTGAAATATATTATAATATTAATTTTCCATAGTATTTACAACTAATGACTTCAAAGAATCCTATAGTATACATGTACAATTTTTTTGTCAGTGTAGTTTGTGTCCATTCTTTATCATCTACAGTTATTTTAGAAATAGTTTTAATACAGTATGCAAAAATGTAGTGAAAGTCTTGTACACTAACTATGTCTTGACAACTCTGAAACGTCCTGTTTAGGCTCCTTGTTTATTGGCTTGTCACTTTGAAGGACAGTTACCGCAACAACATCACATAACAGTGTTGAATTTCAAAGACATGGCGGCATGCAGGCTGCTCATGTGTGTATCCCTTTGAAGCCCATGACTAGTATTGGATACAAACAATACTGGATAAATATAGAGGCAGTACCATTAGGTATTACGCGGAAAAGCAGAGCGGAACCAAACCACCTTTCACATAAAAGCCTAAAACACACACCACTAGAGAACAGTCTTATGCCAGGTTAAAAAGAGCTGTAATTTAATTATATTGGTATATTATAGTTTTATTTTACTTACACTACTCTTTGAAGGTTTTGGGTTAGTAAGAATTTTAGGGGAAAGAGGATTATGGGTTAGAAGAAATTAATACTTTTATTCGGCAAGGGTGCATTAAATTGATCAAATGTGACAGTCATTTATAATGTTGCGAAAGATTTCAGTTTTGAATAAATGCTGTTCTTTTTAGCTTTTTATACTGAACATCCTAAAAAATATATATATAATTGTATTCACAACAGGGTCAAAAAAACTTTTCCATTAATATTTGCACCCTGGAATTGATTTCCAAAGGCATTTTTTACATTTGTGAGAGCAATTTTTATAATCACCTTGTCAAATACTTACATTGAACCAATTACTTTAATCAATATTTTATACTGTTGTCAATAACAATAGACTGTTTACACGTAAACAAACAAAAACAAACAAAAAAACAGCAGAGCTGCAGGAGGACTGCAATATTATGATCAAAAATAGGCCTAAAGATTATTAATATCGATATAGAAAACAATATGAAACGTTTCTGTTTGGTATTGCGCAGGTCACACTTCATAGACAAACATGTCGGTCCATAACGTTAGCCTAGTCTATTTCAAATTATGCAGAAACTAACCTTATAATCAATGAAGCAACGAAATTATTATTATTATTATTTTTTGTTTACGTCGTATCTGCACTTATTCCTGATGAAGGAATTCGCGAACGTGCGCATTCAATAACAGTTCCGGCTTTTAAGCGCTGACTAATCTAAGCGCCTCTGATTGGCCACTGCATTCCTAAATTCAACAGAAACTCGTTTGATTGGTTATAAGGCTCAACCGTATAAAAGCAGTCTATTAATTTACGCGAATTGACACTTTTCATTCATTTTCACATTTAATTTTAATCGCGACAACCGTAATACATTGTTTAATCTTCTTTCATTTATGGGGCATATTTGTTAATTTTGGTGGCATTTGTGCCACAAAGCCCTTCTTAATGTCGGACCCTGATTCACTATACACACATGTATATACAGATTTTTTTTTTTTTTTTTTTTTTTTCAGAAATGGTTTTATTCAGCAAGGGTGCATTTAATTGTTCAAAAGTGATAGACTTTTTACATTGCTGTTAATTTGAGCTTTCTATTAATCAAAGAATCATGAAAAAAATAGCATACAGCAAATTAGCATCTGCACTAGCAGAACCTGAATACATTTTTAAGAATTGGTTGAGAAGTTCAAAAAAGTACCTTAGAAATAAATCCTTTTTTTCAGTAAGGATGCATACATTTATCAAAAGTGACAGTAATTACATAATGTTACAAAATATTTCTATTTCAAATAAATGCTGTTCTTTTAAACATTCTATTCTTCAAAGAATCCTGTAAAAAATGTATCATGGCACAACTGTTTTCAACATTGATAATAACTGAGCAGCATATTAAAATGATTTCTGAAGGATCATGTGACACTGAAGACTGAAGCAATGATGCTGAAAATTCAGCTTTGCATTACAGGAATAAAATACATTTAAAATATATTCAAATAGAAAACAGTTATTTTAAACTATAATAATATTACGCAATATTAGTAGTATAGTATTAGCATTTGACACTCGTTGTGGAGTTTGTGAGTGTAAATATCACTATAAATGCCCCTGACAGCCATCATTTGTGACCCAGCAGGGGGCATCTCACATCTGAGTTAAACGACTGAGGCCTGAATACGGAAACAAAGGCTGTGACATGAGCTCCATTCATTGCGTCTCCACTTTATTTTAGACGTGGCTGAGCACAGCGTTTTTAAAGCAGGTTCAGTGACCTCTGGAGCCACTCTCATAATGGGGTGCTGACCTGTTGGCAGTGCAACCCGAGAGAAGTCCTTGACCCTGGGGAGGAAGAATTTATATAAGCCCTAGAGCACGGCCCGTTTGGGCTCCGCTGTGGCTTTCAGGTATGTATCGCCCCATTGCCTTTAATGGCTCTGGAAACTTCCAAATAAGCCTGCTGTGTGTTAATTCAGCCAGAGGATGAAAATATGGATAAATGAATATGGAAACGACACGTCTGTTGCTAAGTTGTACTAAGACCGGGGAGTGACAGAGAAGATCAGTAAATCATTGCTCAGTTCATCAAATCAAACATAATCCATGCAAATAAAAGTAAAAGAAGTGAAGCTGTTAGCTACTGTGAAGTCCTGCCGGTTATGATTTATGAATACAGCTGTGGAAGAGAGACACCTGTCCACTCTTCCATCACCAGACCCTCCTGCAATCTGACACAGCATGCTAACCTGAGCAAGAATGTCACCCGGTGCACCCCTAGGGTCAACACGGGCCATGTCTCAGTGACAGACCTCTTCAGCACGGCCTTGTTCCACCGACCCTGTGACACCCACTCACCAACTGACCTCTGACCTCCCCTGAAATATACAGTGGGGTCCAAAAACAAAAAAAGTTTAGGATTGTGTAAAAAATAAAAACAAAGACAGTTGACGGAAATGCAACTGACACGTTTAAGACCCAAAA
Organism: Labeo calbasu; assembly: GCA_019740295.1. NCBI lineage: Eukaryota > Metazoa > Chordata > Actinopteri > Cypriniformes > Cyprinidae > Labeo > Labeo calbasu. Next base: position 27,789 of record JAHKKF010533691.1, read on the forward strand.
AGTTAGTATGAACATCATTAAAATAGTCCATGTGACATTAGGGGGTTTTGTGAAGCTACGAGAAAACTTTTTGTACTTTTTGTACTAGAACACCACCTTTCTGGGACTTGAATGTGGTGGTTGTGTTGATGTCTATGCAGCAACAGAAAGCTCTCAGATTGCATAAAAATATCTTAATTTGTGTTCTGAAGATGAATGAAGGTCTTCTGGGTTTGGAACGACATGATGGTGAGTAATTAAAGACAGAATTTTCATTTTTGGGTGAACTATCCCTTTAAGTACATGTAACTACATTTTAAAATACATTTACATTTATGAATTCAGCAGACAATTCGTCAAAGGAGCCAGCATTATTCATAATATACAATGCCATGTTTATTTGACAACTAAATTAAGTAGTACAGCATTACCGAATGCAAAGCAGAAGCATTTTCACCGGTGGTCTCAGATTTTTGGAGTCCACTGTTTTGTGAAATTATACATTGCTGTAATATAATGTTCTTTCATGTGCAGACAATACAGCATGTTATGGATATCCACAGTATACAGTATATGACCGATAAAGCTGCCAAAGGAAACAAACGCAATCTCATGACTAGCTGGTCTTGGACTATCTCAGCGCTGTATGGATGACAGGTCCTTGAGAAAGAGGGTGATTTGTGGATGTTAAGGGAAGGGTTGTGCTACAACGACCCTGTAGGAGGCCCAAAGTAGCTCTGCAGCCTTCACATGCCTAAAGATCTAGAGGATGAGATCCCAGGACCAGGACATATGACACCTCCAGGTGGTCACTGTACTCAAGGACTTTTCTCTGTGTGCTCAAAATGCTATAACAAAACTAAAACCAGTCTTTGATTTGATCTCCAGCTAATGTCTTATTTTCAAGAGTTCTCAATATTTATTATTTTTTGAATGTAATATTGTTGTAGTTAAGTATAAAAAGAACTGTTTACTAAAACTGATATTTTAAAGGGATAGGTCATCCAAAAATGAAAATTCTGTCATTAATTACTCACCTTCATTTCATTCTAAACCTGTAAGACCTTCACTCATCTTCGGAACACAAATTAAGATATTTTTGATGAAATCCAAGAGCTTTTTGACCCTGCATAGACAGCAAGGGTCCATGTGACATTGTGAATGGTGGCGGACAGTAGCACAGAAAAGAAGAAATTGTTGAATAAAGTTATTAGTTTTATAACATTATGGTTGAACTGCTGATGTCACATGGACTATTTTTTGATGTCCTTACTACCTTTCTGGGTCTTGAACGTGTCAGTTGCGTTGCTGTCTATGCAGGGTCAGAAAGCTCTCAGATTCATCCAAAATATCTTAATTTGTGTTCTGAAGATGAACGAAGGTCTTACGGGTTTGCAACAAGAAGGCTGTCGTTTTCACCATGAAGATCAAGGAGTTATGACGTTTTGATTAAACGTTATGAGGTTGGAAAAAAAATAAGATTCACAATAAGATGTACAACATGGATTTACAATATAGATGATTTCCATGATGTATAAAAACAATAGGACCTGAGATATGCACTTTACATTATACATTCATATGAATTTTAACCTAAAATATTATTGTTATCAGTATTTTAACCTAAATCACCAGGAGACTCTCAGATTTCCACAGGCCAGGAGTGCCCATCATTTATGTGTGTTTATTAAACATTTTGGCCAATTTGATCATGATTTCAAGTAACCAAATATGCTAAACTTCATTTATAATTTTCTCAAAATATTTTGACTTTTTTTCGTTTTGACTTTTTTTTTTTTTTTTTTTAAATATTTTGACCTTTATTTTCGTAATTTAGATTTTTTTCTCAAAATATTTTGACTTCATTCTTGTTTTGACTGTATTCTCAAAATAATTTGACTTTGTTTTGACTTTATCGTTTCGACTTTATTTTTTGTAATATTTTGACTTTATTCTCGTAATTTTGACTTTTTTTCTCAAAATATTTTGAATTTATTCTTCTTTTGACTTCATTCAAAATCTATCTAGACTTTATTCTTGTATTGCTGTGACTTTATTTTAGTAATTTTGACTTTTTTCTTTAAATATTTAGATTTTTTTCTGGTATCGCTATGACTTTGTTTTTGTTAATATAATTGATATATTATATATATTATAAAATTTATATATTATAAAGTATTTATTCTCAAAATATTTAGACTTTAATTTCGTAATTTTTACTTTATTCTCAAAATATTTTGACTTTATTCTCGTATCGCTGTGACTTTATTCTCGTAATTTCAACTTTATTGTCAAAATATTTTGACTTTATTCTCGTTTTGACTTTATTTTTAACAATATTTAGACTTTATTCTAATAATTTAGACTTTTTTCTCAGAATATTTAGATTTTATTCTTGTATCACTACGACTTTATTTTCGTAAGTTTGACTTTTTTCTCTAAATATTTCGACTTTATTCTAATATTGCTATCACTTTATTTTTGTTAATATAACTGATATATTATAAAATTTATATATTATAAAGTGTAATCTTTAGATTTTTTCTCGTTTTGACTTTATTCTGAAAATATTTACACTTTATTCTCGTAATTTTGAATTTATTCTCAGAATATTTAGACCTTATTCTTGTTTGCAGATTGTGTGTGCATCAGCAGCAGGTATCTGAGTGAGTCAGTCCATGGTTATTTATGATCCATTGTTTTACCATCATTTTTTAAAGGATTGCTTTAATTATAACAAATTGATGCTCATTTTAATTGATGTTGACGTGTTTTGAATTGGGAAAAGAGTGAGTGAGTGTATGAAGATGTGTGCAGACCTTTCCCCTTTCCCCATCGAAGCATTTGCCTGACATTTACAAAGCAGAGAAAATGTACAGAGAGAGCAGAATACTGGATTAATAGTTTTGGGATTAAGTTGTGACCTGATCACCCAACCCAAACATCTGGTTTGCATCAGGTTTATTTGATTCGTTTTGTGTGTTCCTCCTCCTCTCAAATGCTGAAGGCAGATATACGGATTCTGGAAATGGTGTTCCCACTAAAAACAGTATGCTGGTGGGACAGATGTTAAAACGGTTTTAGAAGAGCCCGTGTATGACTAAGTTAACCCGAAGCAAAAAAAAAAAAAGGAAGATCTGTAAACAGCATTTGAGGCTATAGCTTCAATCCACCACAAAAACAACTAGCTACCATTTGTAGAAAGAAGTCCCATGTTTAGTGTCACAAATTTGATTAAGTTTAAATTTCTCAGATTTTCAATATGGGGTCCGACCTCAGAGACTCTCTATCATGTCTTCACTTCTTCTGCTGGTCTCTGTGATGGTTTACTATGAGGTACTATGTGGTTTAACCTCAAAGCCATTATGTCCTCAGTAGATTTTGCTCATGCTCCCCATGAGTTTTCCCTCTCTTCATTCTCTCTCAGGAGATGCAGAGCGGCACTCGTCCGAGTCACCGCAGTTATCTTCAGCACAGCTCAAAGCTCAAATCCTCACCGCACTATAATTACAGTCTGGCTAGCGTTTCAAGGGACGTGCTCACTTGAAAGCTTTTCTGTTCTTTTTGAAATGATATACCGCCTGTCCTGCGACCCTCAGAACTAAGAGGGAGATGAAAGGTCCCGGTCAAGAATGGGACTCTGTCAGAGACGAGCTCTGACCACAGAAGAACAGTGATATCACCTTGATCCTGACCACTGCGTGCAAGAGAACTGAGTTATAGTTAGAATAACTTGGGTTACATGCAATAGCTTTTAGATGATGTAGATGTGCTTTTTGTCTTAGATGACGTAACTGTTTGTTGGTTGTAGTACTAATAACAAGGTTGTTACATTTTTTGTGAAGAGCAACATTGTGCTGTTTTTAACCGGTCACAGTTGGACTTGACAACATTGCAAAAGACGCCTACCAAATAACAGCTCCAGTGGCGTAGACGATAATACGCTAATAGCGTAATCAACCCTTTTGCCAAACTCGTTTTTTCCCTTTGCACATCTCATATCAAATTGGAAAGGTATTTATTTTCAATAAAAACTGCTAAGAACAACTGTCATTCTACATTATTTTCTAAATTTATTACAGACTTCCAGTACACATTTACAGTGATGCGTTGCTGCCACACACATATTGTTTTTTCTACTCAGTTATGTCATAATAACTAGATGTTATGTCATTTTAACAACATCTTTTCTTGTAATAACCAGATGTTATGTCGTAATAACGAGATGTCGTTAAAGTCCCCATGAAATCAAAATTGAATTTTCTTAGCTTTTAGTATAAATATGTTAGCCTTAAGGTTATCACACCCCCTTTGGAAAAAAAATAACTGAAATCAGTCACTTCCTGTAACCATGAATGAGTTTCTTACACCTCTCTACTGGAATTTTGGACCACTCTTCCTATGCAATCTGCTCCAGGTCATTCAGATTTGAAGGATGCCTTCTCCTAACTGCTGTTTTGAGATCCACAGGTGTTCTATGGGATTCAGATCTGGACTCATTGTTGGCCATTTGAGAACTCTCCAGCGCTTTGTTTGTAACTATTTCTGAGTGCTTTTTAAAGTGTGTCGGGTCATTGTCCTGCTGGAAGACCCATGACGGAGACGCAGCTTTCTGACACTGGCCCCAAAATTCTTTGGTAATCATCAGATGTCATGATACCGTTCACACAGTCAAGGCATCCAGTTCCAGAAGCAGCAAAGCAACCCCAAAACATCTTTGAACCTCCACCATGTTTGACTGTAGGGACTGTGTTCTTTTCTTTGAAGGCCTCATTTCTTTTTCTGTAAACAGTGCCATGATGTCCTTTACCAAAAAGCTCTACTTTTGTCTCATCTGTCCACAGTATGTTCTCCCAGAAGCATTGTGGTTTTGTCACATAAGTTTTGGCAAACTCCAGTCATGCTTTTTTATGCCTTTGTGTCCTCCTGGGTCTCCTACCATAGCGTCCCTTTTCATTCAGATGGCGACGGATAGCGCGAGCTGACACTGTTGTACCCTGTGTCTCCAGATCAGCTTGAATTTGTTTGGAAGTTAATCGGGGTTCTTTATGCACCATTCGAACAATCCTTCATTGTAATTTTTCATTAATTTTGCTCTTCCGTCCACATCCAGGGAGGTTAGCTACAGTGCAAGGGACTGTAAACCTCTTGCTGATATTGCACACAGTGGACACAGGAACATTAAGATCTCTGGAGATGGACTTGTAGCCTTGAGATTGTCCATGTTTATCCACATTTTTCTTCTGTCAAATCCACATACAACTCTTTACACTTCTTTCTTTTCTCCATGCTCAGTGTGACACAACACAAAGGCTGAGTCAACTTTTTTTCCATTTTAACTGGGTGCAAGGGTGATTACAATATTGCCCACACCTGTTACTTGCCACAGATGTGTCTAAATACAAATTACAGGAGCATCACATGCTTGAAAAGCAGTTATTTCTTGTCATTTTGACAAGGTGCCAATAATTTTGTTCAGTCCATTTTCAAGTTTTTTTTTTAATTTGAAAAAGTTTAACTTTTCGTCTGTTTTTTTTGTGCTGTTGCAGTGCAAACAAAAACAATAAGCATGTGAATACCAAAACATTTGCTTTTGGAACAGTCTTCTGAGAGAAGTGTTGCATTTTCTGACAGAATTGCAAGGGTGCCCATATTTTTGGGCATGACTGTATGAATAATGCAATATGGATGAGAAATGGCTGCGGATGGATGCGGCTTTGCCCAGCTCAATGGCTGTGGCCTAAGCTGTGATATAAATGAAATGCCATTGGCTATTTAAAAAAGGGGGCGGGACTGCTGCTGATATGTCTTGTTCTTGTTTCAGTTGAAATTACATCAACACAGAATAACGCTGTGTGTTTCAAAGCATTTCAACCTTTAAAATGTCATCTTTTCTTGTAATAATGAGATGTTATGTTGTTAAAATGACAATTATCTTATTAAAGTGACATCTTTTCTTGTAATAACAAGATATGTCATTAAAGCAGCATAATTATCTTGTTAAAATGACATCTTTTCTCATAATAACGAGATGTTATGTTGTTAAAGCGACAATCTTGTTGAAACAACATCTTCTGTTGTTAAAACATCTTTTTCCAGTAAAAATTACATATTTTTTCATAATAACGAGATGTTATGTTGTTAAAGCGATAATTATCTCATTATCACATTTGAATTCTACACAGAATGCTATGTTATATATGGATTATGCGATATATAACGAGATATAATGTTAAAGCGACATAATTATCTTGTTAAAACATCTTTTCTCGTAATAACGATACGTTATGTAGTTAAAACGTCCTCTTTTCATATGATAACAAGAAGTTATGTTGTTAAAATGACAATTATCTCATTAAAACAACATCTCATTAAAGCGACATTAAAGCGACAACTACCTTGTTAAAATGACATCTTTTCTTGTAATAACGAGATGTTATGTTGTAATAACGAAATGTTATGTAATAAGATATTTGTTAAAATTACATAATTATATCATTAAAACAACATCTTTTTCTTGTTAAAAATGTTTTCTTGTAATAACGAGGTGTGATGCTGTTACAGCAGCATAATTATCTCGTTAAAACAACACATTTTCTCATAATAATGAGATATGTTGTTAAAGTGACTGCTTTTCCTTGTTAAAACGTCATCTTTTCTCGTAATAACAAGATGTAATGTTGTTAAAGCGACATTTATCTCGTTAAGACATATTTTCTCGTAAAAACAAGATGTTATGTCATTAAAGTGACATCTTTTCTCATAATAATGAGATGTTATGACGTTAAAGCGACATCTTTTCTCGTAATAACAAAATGTTATGTTGTTAAAGCGACAATTATCTTGCTAAAACAATCTTTTCTTGTAATAACAAGATGTTATGTTGCTAAAACAATGTCTTTTTCTCGTTAAATTAACATTGTTTCTCTTAATAATGAGATGTTACGTTGTTAAATTACATCTTTTTCTCATTAAAATGTCATCTTTTTCATAATAATGATATGTTGTTAAAACGTCAATTATCGCATTAAAACATCTTTTCTCATAATAAAGAGATGTTATGCAGGTAAAATGTCCTCTTTTCTTGTAATAAGATGTTATGTTGTTAAAATGACAATTATCTCATTAAGACAACATCTTTTCTCGTAATAACATTGTCATTAAACAATGTATGTCATTAATGCGACATAAATATCTCGTCAAAATTACATCTTTTCTTGTAATAACGAGATGTTAAGGGGACAATCATCTTGTTAAAATGACATCTTTTCTCATAATAACGAGATGTAATGTTATTAAAGCAACATAATTATCTTGTTAAAATGACATCTTTTCTCGTAATAACGAGATGTCATTAAAACGTCATATTTTCTCGTAATAACAAAATGTTATCTTGATAAAGCGACAATTATCTTGTAAAAACATTTTTTCTTGCAATAACGAGATGTTATGTTGTTAAAGCGACATACTTATCTTGTTGTAAAAACATCTTTTTCTCGTTAAAATAACATATTTTCTCATAAAAACGAAATGTTATGTTGTTAAAGCGACATAATTATCTTGTTAAAAAGACATCTTTTCTCTTAATAACAAGATGTTATGTTATAATTATCTCGTTAAAATGACATCTTATCCTGTAATAACAAAATGTTGTCGTTAAAGCGACATCTTTTCTTGTAATAACAAAATGTTATGTCATTAAAGCCACAATTATCTTGTTAAAACATCTTTTCTTGTAATAACAAGATGTTTTGTTGTAAAAACATCTTTTCTCGTTAAAATAACATCTTTTCTCATTAAAAACTAAATGTTATGTTGTTAAAGCAATATAATTATCTTGTTAAAACGACATCTTTTCTCTTAATAACGAGATGTTATGTCATTAAAGTGACATAATTATCTCGTTAAAATGACACATTTTCTTGTAATAAGGAGATGTTATGTCATTAAAGTGACTTCTTTTTTTCGTTAAATGACATCTTTTCTTATAATAAAGAGATAACTTTGTTATGTTGATGTTATGTTGTTATGATGATGTTATGTTAAAACGATGTAACATCTTGTTATTATGACGTAATTGCGTCTAAAAAATATGTGTGGCAGCAATGCGTCACTGTATACATTATATTATCACGAGAAATAAAAGTACTTACTTGTCGGATTTTCTACCAGTGTTGTTTGTAAAAACTAGAACTAAAACTATTAAAAAGTGTACACAAGAACACAAGATTATATATATATATATATATTATATGGAAAACGAAAATTAGAAATGTTGCTTTTTGCAACAGAAATTAGCGTATTTGAAACAATAAATTACTAACTGAAATAAAACTAAGATTGGAATAAATTAACAATTTAGATTTCAAAAAATTGACAAAAGCATCTAACAAAATGGCTAAAAATGAAACTAAAATTAAAAAGAAAAATGTTTAAAATATAAAATTAATAAAATAAAGCTAATTAAATATATGAATACATAATATTATGGAAAAAAAAAACTATAATAGTTTATAAATAGTGCTAAAAGAACACATTTTGGTACTCAAATCCTAAATATTTAATAATTTAATATTTATTACGCATACTACATTTCTTAATATTACAATACAGTAAATATAAGTATTAAATCATTTTTAGAAAATCCTACAGGTTGAACTCCAGATTTTGTCTCAGACTTTTTAACCTTGTATATTACTTTATGGATACAGATGAGGTGTGTGTTTGGATTTCAAAACCATAACAGGCCATAATTCATTAATGTGCCTTAGACAAACCACAAGTTTAAAATGCGTTGCAGAAAGTTATGCAAAATATGCAAGCACTTAAAAAGCAGCAGAGTTATGCAGGTATTTTATGGGCTGGCAGCATCTTATACAGTAGGAACGCACTGTGTAAGACTATATCCGAGTGAATCAGCCAATGAGACGCTGAGCTTGCAAGTGTCCGTTTGGAAACGAGTAGAACATTTAGCTCCGCCTCTGTGCTTTGATGCGTCTCATGTCTCTCATGCCACACATTGAAGACAAGTCCTTCAGAAAGGTGTGAATAACTGTAGCGATGAAGAGACGAGAAACGGATGTTCAGACCTGCAGGATCATCCTACTATGACACAAACACTGACTAAAAGAAACGTCTACCTGCAGTAAATTTGTCTTGCACAATTTCAGTTCTTATGAACTTATTTTACAATCTGTGTGTTACTTTGTTTGCTGCATATCTGAAATGGACCTTTTGGTGTTGAGTGACAACTTAGTGCACTCTATTAAGCAGACATATACAGTAATCAAATGCACTTATGTGGGTATACAAGACATGAAGCAGCCATGCGCAAAACGCCAAAGACTTGCTTTGCCCAGTAGCTGTTCAATCACTTACTCATAACAAGTCATAATTACTGCACTTTTCCTGTAATGTGACTATAATTAAATCTGGTCCTAATTAAATCATGGTTTTGCTAGAATGTGATTTTACAGCCCCTAGAAAGCCCATTACGCCTCTTTTCTGCAAAACTTCATGGTAATGATTGCTTCGAAAGTAATAGTCCAAATGCAGACATGCAGTAAAGATAGAGAGATCTCGACTCCAGAAATCAAAACCACATCCTGGATCTAAAAATATTGAAGCATTTATAGCACCTACTGTATGCTCTGTTAGGTGCTGTGTATGTCACATTAATCCAGCTGAGAATTAGTTTTCAGTGTTTTGAAGAGAGATTTATTTAGTTCTTTGTGTTTGTTATTCTGAATGTTCATTAGGTGAATTTGGCTGACTCATTTGAAGCTGAGTAATAGCAGACTAGCACAGGAAAATGTGTATCATAAGTAATGTGGCAGATGTGCAGGAGTAAGCAGGTAGGCCAAACAGACAAAGCAAGTGTGTTTATTACTGAAGGAAAGGCAAAACAGTATGACTTGCTTTACTTTATCATCTTGGAATTCACTAAGGATTTGTATGTTTTGTTCTTGTTTCTATTTTCTTTTCTTATGCATGACTTGTAAAACCATTGCGTTTTTTGTAGGCCTAAGTTTAGCTGGCATAGTCCAGTTAGCCCCCTGCTGGTGGATATTGTAACTACACCATCTGGACCCCCTCAAAAGTCTTTCTTCATTGACCTTTATTGATTGATTGATTGATTTACTGAACTCCAAATTTGCCATTTGTTAATGGTTAGTAAGGTAGTTGTTAAAGGGGTCATCAGATGCAAAGTTCACTTTTACATGTTGTTTTAACATTAATGTGTGTTGGCAGTGTATGTAAAATATCTGTAAAAATAATATCCCCTTTTTCAAATCGAGCCATTCTCAGATGCC